>NJDD01007437.1:214282-233715 GCA_002245505.1 Calephelis nemesis
CTAGCATGATGAATGTTGTTTATGACTACTTGACAAAAAACTAAAATAAATTAAGCTATTTTTCTTGGTAATAACATAATTTCTAACAATTACACGACTACACTCTATTAATTCAACTACATGAAAAATTAATGGTGCCTACTCTGAGCTTAATTGACAAAGAGTCGGCGTTAAGGTGCAAAGTTCTCTACAAACTATGACCGATGTGAATTATAACGTACTTAATTATGCTCGTGTACCTGAAAGTAAAATATGTGCTGGCCGTGCTAGTCGGAGCGAGCCCCTATCTCTCTCTGGCAACCCTCATTGGAAGAGCCAAAAAGATGAGAGTAACAGCTTAAAAAAGCACTAAACCAATCGCCATAAATTGAGTATATTTGGATAGAACCGTGTAATATGAAATAGTTATATGATCCGTAATTCGGTGATCCGCAAGAGAACGAGAGCAACCGACATAGTCCAGAAAGTCAGCAAGCTGAAGTGGCAATGGGCAGGCCATATTGCTCACAGAACCGAAAACTGCCGTGGAAGAAAGGTTCTCGAATGGTGGCCTCGCACCGGCGGACGTAGTGTTAGACGACCTCCCACCCGGTGGACTGATAATCTGGTCAAAGTCGCGGGAAGTCGCTGAATACAAGCGGCTAGGGACAGTGACTTGTTGCGCTCTTTGGGGGAAGCCTATGTCCAGCAGTGGACGTCCTCCGGCTGATGATGGTGAATAGAACCACCATGTTGGTGTCATTAATTCATTTTTTTATAGTTTATCTTCTTGGTAGAAAGCTAAGCTTGGTCAAAATTTGTCAGATTGTGAACCTTCTCCGTTTCTCGTCGGTTGAAAATCAAATTGTAACGATATCTGTAGTCCAAACTGTAAATTGATTGGTAATCAATATTCATTGCGTATCTTCGTCTCGTGTTAAAGGAACTGGGAAAAACTCCAACATTTCTCGGCAGTAAAGCGCAATCAATGCACGATAGAGAAAAACTGATCCTGTGAATAAATTACTTGGTTCATTTAAAGACCTTCGTTAGTTCGTGCATTCACAATGGGAGTTTGTTTTATTCACTTTATTGTATTGGTTTGTTTGTCGCTTTAAATTAAAAGAACTAGTTAAACTAAAAGCAGGTGCCTTCGTATCTTTGCTTTATAATATGTACCTTGTGGCGGCTTTGATAAATTATTTTATTGGATTTGATTTGATTGTAATAAAAAGTTAAATGTACCTACTTATTTTCAGAAATGACATAATCTAAGAGTCGCTCATATGTTGCTTTGTCGCCCGAATCCTTTGAGTATTAAGCCTGAATCACCAGTTATAAGTATTAGAGATAGTCTTAGTCTTGCCGTCTTGCACTTTGCCAGGTGCTCATTCTTAGGTCTTTTAACCCCTACGAACAACGAAAGGGCGTCAAAAGTTTGACGTGTTTGTGTAACAGCAAGTGTGTGTGCATGTGTGTGTGTCTGTGATGTGATAACATTGCATGTAGGTTTTATCGAAGGATTGTTGATTTTTATTTAATTTTGGTGTTTTGCAATTCCTCATTAGTCCATTATCTACGATTTTACGATATTTTAGTTATCTACGATATCTTCGATATCATTATATATCAGTATCTACGATACTTTAGTTACTATACATATTTGTGATTGTGTTAGTTAAGATTTCAATTTACTCGTAGTTTCAGTTTCATACTCTGCTTAAATTTATAAAATTCTATTCATTTTGATACGTTTGTTTAAAAAAAATACCTGTTTATTAATTCAGGTCATAAACTTACACTTTCATTTTCTAAATGATTAGCTTGAACTAGTTTCACTCGTATTCAGGCGAACAAATGAGAACTTATCGCAAGCCAGCCGGACACTGCTGAAAATTAAACTTATTACAAACGCATTTTAGTGAGTACAAACATACATACGAACAAAATGATACATGAATTTATAATTAATTAAATTTCTTAGTAACAAAATTTAAATAAGTAATTACGGACTAATGAGTAAATCTATTTTTTTAAAAATTAGGATAGAAAGAAATTTAAATCATCAAGAAAAAGAAAATTAAGTCCTCGTAAATTTTTTTTCGGGTTATTATAAGTTTAACGAGTCTCTTCGTGTCTGTCTGTGGCATCGTAGCTCCTAAACTAATGGACCTATTAATAAGCTGTTCTTGGTTTAAAAACTGAGCGAATTACTTTTTAGCTACAGATTACTAAAAGGTTAGGTCAAAATTTTAAATTAAATTGCTATCGTTGAGCTAAAATTTAACTTGTGGCACTGAACATTAGTCAGTCACATTTCAATGAGAATTCTGAGAATTTCAAGCACTCACTTCGAGCACAAAACAAATGATAGTTAAATATCAACTGTACCTAAAATATGCTTAACTTTAACAGAACATGAAATGAAAAAGTTCATATACGATATGCAATTTAAATCATAGTTCATAACTGAGATACACAAGCACCTTTTATTAATGCAGGATTTTAGGAGAAAAATAAATATTTAACTTTTACTGTACATGAAGTTAAAAAGTTCACTTACAATAAAATCTCACTTTCAGTACACAACTGAGATGCACCGTTTATTAGTGCAATAAGGACCATGCTCGGAATATAATTACTTATTCTCTTTCTCTTAGAAATGGAAAAAACTTCATTTGCAGAAAAGTCGTCTGCCCGTAAATCAATCCCCCCAGCTCTGTAGCACGCTTTATACCTTTGTGACGTGGTTTTATTCAGCTACCGTGTTTACTTAACGATTCAATAAAACTAGGGAAACAATATGGCTGGATGGAATAAAATTTTTATTACGCATTTCTATACTCTAGCTTTGTTGGTCTATTAATATAAGGACGAGTAAACATTTGTTAATAGACTACAGCTACATTCATAACAAACTCATAAATGTCAAAATAGAATTATTGCGGCTGTGTTATCTTTTAATAATAATGTAATTTCATTCGTTCACCATTCGTTCATCCAGTCTATTAGTTTACTATTAAAACATTTTTTGATTTTGGAATAACTGATTTTCAAGACGAATAAACGATACGACAAAACACATTCAAAGGTAGGAATTCTTGCCATTGGCTACCTACTTAACATTTTCTGATATTGTAGAAATAGAACGTTGTCGGTTAACGACCAATATTAATAACCTATCTACAGATAAAGATAGCCTCCTAAAGTTGTGTTACTAAGATATTTTTATTAGTTATTAAAAATAACAGTAGTTGATTAGTGATCTAAAATAGCCCTATTTTTTATTGTAGATAAGTTTTTAATATAGTTTAGAAAAAAAAACATGTATATGACGTAATGTGGATTTTAAAAGAAAATTCTATTTCGTAAATGATTACACCCTGGTTATCTTTCCGGGCTTAGAAAATTCGATTTCTAAAATTCAGGATGACGCTTGTATTACATAAGCCATTTTCTAGAGTCAAAATCTATTTTCCGAGGTTGCGCCACGATAATAACATTTGGCGTAAATCTGATGTTCCCGTACAGTGTACCTCTAAGTCGTATATGGTATTAAGGTAGAGGCTTTATATACCTAGCGTCGCTATAAATATTAAAATTTGTTTTATCTATAGTTTGTAGAAAAAATATTTTGTTTATGATGGAGCAGCACTAAAATGTTTAATTTTTCTTAAGCGCTAATTTGTAAACGTTTTTTTACTAACTTAGGTACTAATACTTTTCTTAGATCGGAACAGTTTTCCTTATTGTTATTATTCTAATATAGTGTACGAAGGTGGATTTAATGCTTCGTGCCATTCTCTATCAATCAAGTTTCTACAAATTCGGTTTTCTTTATCTCAAAGATGATCACCTACCCTGGGTGCATAAAAAACATTTACTAACATTTGTAAACACACTTAGACTTAACTTTCAGAGACAGAACTCACGGAGCGATTTTTATCCGCGCCCGCGGCGGACGCAGTTTTGCGACTTTATTTCAAAACTCACGAGACGGGTCATTTTTGCAGTCCCGCAGCCGCCGCAGTTGAAATTATCGCCCGCAAACTTGGCGGTTGATTATCGCGCGGCCGGCGGTTGCGCTTAAATAATTAGTAGAAATAGTACATAATGGTCGCCCGCCAAGCGACCGCAGAGTGCGCGGTCGCAACCCGCCGAGGCGGCGCGGCGGCGAGAGATCGCCGCCCGCACGATTAACGGGCAGATGACCGCTGCCGCGGGAACCGCAAGCAACCGCAGTCTCGCGGGTAAAAACCGCGCCGTGAGTTTTTAGTCTAAAATAAATAATATTTTAAATGTGTAACAACAAACAAAAATACGTACTACGTCTTTCGCCTAATTCAAGCACAAGTAGTAAGAGTTTTTTTTTATTATTAGGTATAAAGTAAATATTTATTTTGGCCCTGGAATATTAGGATTAAATTTTAATTTTTATTATAAAAAAGGAGGCTTGACTTCTGTTTTTTTTTTAGTACGTTAATCAATTCTCCGTCCTTTCTAATTTGATTCTAAAAAAAATATTTTATTTTAAAAGACGTACTCCTGAGGTGGTCTTATTTTCACCAAGTCTGGATCTGATGACCGGATCTCAGGGAAATCGAGGAAAAGTCTTAAGTCTTGTATACCTACATAGATAATTTACTTGTTGAAATCGAAGTAATTTTTGCAGTTTTTATGCTATAACATTTTCGTAAAACAGAGAATAGGTAGAATTATGTGACAAGCCGCCTGAATTATCCACAACCTTTCTGAAATCATTACAACTCTCGCAATTGCTCCGGTTCAGAAAATCTAACCAAATAAGGTAAACTTGTTTACGGAAAAGGCTTACCGTCCCACCTTAGCTTTTGCAACGCACTAGTCTTAGGTGTTTATACCATTATGAAAACCGTCTTGACTGTCTTTGCCTGCAAAAAGGACAGTATCTACGATTCATTGTACATTCTTGATTGGACTTACTTATCTTTTATATATAAACACCAATTACCTACTGCTTGTTAGTCTCGGATCGATTTGGCTATTTTTGGTTTTGAGTTATTTATAGAAGTTCAGGGAAGGTTTAATAGATGAGAAAAATAACTGCAAAGAATCTACAAAGAACATTTTTATTTCTCCCACATAAACTGAAAGGACGGAACGAAGTTCGCCGGGACAGCTAGTTTTGTTATACTTTTTAAAAATAAATGACAAAAATACAGTGTCCAATCTATTCCCTTTAATTAAACATTTCTTAGATTGCTCGAGGGATCAAAGGAATTTTTACTGCTAACTCAAGTTTAGGACAAATTTCGCATGAAACATTTAATAGCAGACGTAAAATGGGAAGGTTAATAACACTTACTTTCGACAAAGCTACAATTAAAAATGCCCTTGTAAGGATCAACGAGTTTTATTACAAAACTAATTCAAGTTTTCAATCAATGAAAGTTCTCTTCAAAAAATATTTTTTCTGACTAATTTTTTTTTACAATATATTTAATTTGTGCCATTTTGTTTGAAAAAGTAAAGAAAAGAACCTGTCTTCGACAATATTGTACGTTATTATTAAGTGTTATATGTTATTAGTAGTATTATATAATAAGAACAAGTGTTAAG
Organism: Calephelis nemesis; assembly: GCA_002245505.1. Lineage (NCBI taxonomy): Eukaryota > Metazoa > Arthropoda > Insecta > Lepidoptera > Riodinidae > Calephelis > Calephelis nemesis. The sequence continues at coordinate 219,860 of NJDD01007437.1, forward strand.
TGTAAGTAAGAGTAAGTGTTGAGTGTTAGAATGTGACAACCCTATCGCCCAGTAATGGAATGACTAGAATTTAAAAATATCGCAACATCCACACACATCATACAACTTAATTGTATTGACTTTCAATGGCTCGACTAGGTTGATTCCAACATTTTACTTATTCTTACTGCAGTTCAATGTCGTGTTCCTACTTAAAAGGATAAAAAAGTACAAGAGGCTCAACCTGAGGATAATAATAAATAAATAAATATTCCTGGACAAGTTATCCAAATTGAATCTAATCCCAAAGTAAGCCAAATTATAGATGGCAACACATTATTTATTGTTTTACAGCTTGTGTTTGGGTCACTCATATCTTCCGGAACCACTAATGCGCACTATTGTAGTACCCATTGTTAAAGGGAAAGGCGTGCAAAATGACATACTAGTTATAAAATCAGTCATGGAATATTTATTTGTTAATATTATTCAACAGTTTAATTAACACAGTATTCTTTGGTTCATTACTTACTTATAACTATAGAGATCAACCGGCTCAGTACAAAAACAAAATAATTAAAAAATATTTTTAAAAACATAGAAAAAAACCATTTTGTCCGCCCTGGTCGGGTAAAATAACACACGTAGTGTGGACAAAACGGCATACTAAAAATGGTAACAAAAATCAGTCGATTAAATACAAAGTTCACACGTGAAACGCTTTGTCTTTTTGGCACATCTGCACATGATGCATGAGCCCATTTTTTACAGCTTAAGCATTTGAGCCAGACCTCTTTTGGCTTCGATCTTGAGTAGAGGTCATTACAATAAATGCACGGGCAATCTTCGTCATCATCTTTGGTTACTTTTTGAGCAATCAAAGAAGAGTAATCATTTTCGCTGTCGGAACTAAAGTCTAGAACTTTTGTAACCTTTCTCGTCTTTTTCTTTTGGAGGAGGCAGAGGCGCAGATTTTGCTTTAATTTCTTCCATATTTGGCGTTGAAGTTAATACCAATACTGTTGGTTTCTTGCGTGGTTTTCTTTTGCCTTGGCCAGTCACATATGTTCCTTTCGGTACTGGAGATAGCACGCTAACGGGAACATTGATATTCAATTCTTGGAGTATACAAGATGACGTGGGTATAGGTTCTACACTGACTGAGTCTGTTACCTCGGCAGCTGAGACTAGACGTGGATTATCTGCGGCTGTCGTAGTTGCAAGTGATGTAAAACTGTTTGCTTCTACCTCGGATTCTTGAGACGGACCTGCTGAGAGTGTGCATAGATTACTAGCTACCGTTAAATCTTCTTCGGGCTCTATGAGATCTTGTCTTATGGGTATATTCGTCGTTTCAGCAGGCTCGAACAAATAATCGGGAAATATGTTAGGATCAACAGGCCAAAGACCAGTTTTCTTAAATCCATATAAAGAAAACGACAATGTCATTTCCTTTATATTTTGAATGTGCCGTGTTTCTGACAGAGTTATAGACTCGAGCTTTCGATGATAATAAAATATTGATACTCTGTGGTCGGTGTCATTCTAATTTAAAAATATCTGTCATTCAAGATTACAATAATTTGTTTAAAAGTAATTATTATAATTTAGGAACAATAAGGAAACACCTGGAGTAAAAACTTTTAATGTTGTTTTCTGTTTTTATTGCAGGTAAGGCTATTTAAACTGTTGTCTTTTGTAATATTATCTTGTAGGTAAATAGAAAAGAAATAAATTAACTGTTTTTATTGCAGAAACCCAACTGAGTTTTTATTTCGAGAAGGAGTAATATAAAACATTATTACATCCATTGACTGCATTTTGTACCGTTGCTGCTTTGCCATAAGCTTTGTTAAATATTGCACCAATTTGAAAGTGAGTAACAACCCTGCCTGGATGGTTCTTTAGCCAAGTGCTCACTTCTTGATTAAAATAAGTCTTTAGTGGACCATAGAACGATACATCTAAGGGTTGCATGCGATGCGTGCAGTGAGGTGGCAAGCATACCATAATAATTCCATGCTCCTTTGCGAATGTTAAGCTTTCAATACCTTTATGGCTGATATGACCATCAACTACCATAAGCACTTTATTATCAAGGCTCGCTTTTACATGCATTTGAAAGTGCACTAGCCATTTATAAAATACAGCGGTGGTCATCCAACCTGATTCTTGTGCAACACCTAAACTACCGGTTGGAGCTTCGTCTACTAACTCTTTTTTCATGATTTTTCTGGGAAAAATTAAACACGGTGGGATAAAATGACTACTTGCACTCATACAACAGACAACTGTCACATGAGACCTCTTTTCAGCGCTAGTCAAAGCCCCAACCTGTTTACGCCCAGTAAATACCTTTTGTGGTCTCTGGACAGTTGATAAAGCCGACTCGTCGACGTTGTACAGTCTATGTGGAGTAATGTTATTACTCTGAATAATGTCTTGGTAAGTATTAAAAAACAACGCTACTTGTGGCTTGTTAAAGGCTTGGGCTCTTGCAGCTGAAGTAGCCTCAGGTTTTCTTAAAGATATATCTGGATGTCTTCGTCGAAATCCAGACAACCATTCTTTGCCTGCCATCTTTTTTTCATCATTAAAATTATGTGTAATGTTATTTGCTTCTGCAAACTGATAAGCCAAATCTAAAACTTCCTTTCTCGTGAATCCAAATAATCTTGTTTCTAGTAATTTGATATGTTCTACTAATTCACGTTCCATCTCATACGTGAAGACACTCTTATACCTACCCAAACCTGAAACAATATTTTACGCACAGCATTTCCTTCCAATCTAATCATGCTAAGAAAATTTGAAAATTTAATTACAAATAAAGATACCTTTTTTAGAAGGAGCTAAGACTTTATTTTGTTCCAGTGCATGTCTTTTAAGAGTTGATTGCGGAATATTAAATACTTTAGATGCCATGAGCCAACCCATTTCATTATTCTTCACTGCTTGAATAGCCTTTTCCATAGAGATTTTATCCCAACCCTGTCGGTCTGTTTTTCTAGAATAGTTGGGTGGCATGGTGTTAGATTAGGTATCTAAAAATAAAAAAGGTGGGTCAAATGACATAGTATGCTATTTTACCCGAACAAGGTGTATGACATTTTGTCCACTTCATAACCTCCGATATTAAAAATTAATGATTAAAAATGTTACAAGAATTTTGATATTTTAAAACATTCTCAAAGTTATTTAGTTATATCACAATAATTGAACACTAAATATAAACAATAGAACGTCAAAAATACTTACTTTTACTACTATCAAAATTTATCAAACTAAAACTCGTGACTGCGAAAATCACAGAAGTACGTGTGCGCACTACACCGTCAAACGGACGCTACTGGCGCTGCCACAGTTACCTGTTACCAAGCGGCCCTCTACACGCCATTGCACAAACTAATATGTGTTTAGTTATAGAAATAAATGGGTGTGCCATATTACCCACCTATGCCATTTTGTACGCCTCTCCCCAAAATAAAACGGGTGACGCATCCGATATGAACAACTATCGGCCCATCTCGCTTGCTGCCATCGCGGCCAAGGTGTTTGACAGTGTGTTAAATGATTATTTAAAACAATATATAAAAATAAGTGATTCACAATTTGGTTTTAAATCAGGAATCTCGACAGAGAGTGCTATTCTTAGTCTAAAACACACTGTCAAGTCAAGTACTACACCGATAGGAGGACGCCGGTATATGCGTGCTTTCTTGACTTATCGAAGACATTTGATTTGGTTTCATATGACATGCTGTGGAGAAAGTTAGGGAGCGCGGGTGTGCCGGCGGAATATACGTCGCTTCTAAAATACTGGTATTGTAACCAGCGAAACCAGGTAAGATGGGTTAATGCTTTATCGGAGGAATACAGGTTGGAATGTGGTGTGAGGCAGAGCGGATTGAGCTCACCTCTCCTGTTCAACCTGTATGTGTCAGCTGGTTGAATGGCTGGGCGGCACACATGTCGGCTGCCATATAGATGGCGTATGTGTAGTGATGGCGTAGATTTCAAAAGAAAATTTAAATTTTTCAAAGGATTAGGTAACGGCCGGTTGGATAATTTTAAACTTATGAAATATTCACTTTTTAACACTTTGCACTAAGATTTGTATTTATTACTATAATTATGGTCGATTAAACTTTTGATATTTACTATTAAGTTATATAAATACGCTATTTTTTAATAAATTAAATTAAAATTTATACAGCTGATTGAATTCGATATTGACAGCTCGAGTGTTGCCAGTCAGTCAGAAGCTGTTATGTATTTGTGAAACATACGCGGAGGTACATGGTTTAATGTATAACTCGAAAAAGAGTGAAATTCTCATATTTAGGGCACCGAAACAACAGCCGCGCTATGTGCCACCCGTATGTCTAAATAATACACCTTTGAAGGTTGTAAATAGATTTAAGTACCTAGGCCATATCGTCACGAGTGACCTTAGAGATGACGAGGATATTGAGAGAGAACGTAGGGCGTTGGCGGTGAGGGGTAATATGCTTGCTCGCAGATTCGCAAGGTGCACTGCAGATGTAAAAGTCACTTTATTTAAAGCATTCTGTCAGTTTTCTATACCGGCGGTCTGTGGGTGTCATATACGCGCCGCGCCTACGATGCCCTACGAGTTCAATATAACAATGCCTTTATGATGCTGTTGGGGCTGCCGTGGCGCTGTAGCGCCTCTCAAACGTTCGCAGATGCGCGCACGGATGACTTCTTCGCTTTGATGCGTAAAAAAGCCACATCTCTGCTACAGCGCCTACGTACCAGCGACAACAGTATCCTAGGGATGATTGCTGCCAGGCCCGACTGCTCTATACAGCATCACTGGATAGAGACTGCAGTAGGGTTAATTAAGTAGGTCATTTGAACGCTAACAATACTAACATAGTCTGTAAGGCAATAATTGTTACTAACACATTACACAATTATGGATCTATGGTCTGAAATAAAATTATTATTATTATATACTAGCGGCCTGCCCCGGCTTCGCACGGTTATGGAATATAATAATATGTAAAAACCTTCCTCTGCAACCACTTTATCTATTAAAAACCGCTTAAAATCCGTTGCATAGTTTTAAGGATTTAAACATACAAAGGGACATAGGGACAGAGGAAGCGACTTTGTTTTATACTATGTAGTGATAAATCTATTATTATCTACAAGCATACTACTGATATTCTTTTCTATCAAGATATCAGTCTGCCTCCTAGTAATTCTCATATTGAACAATATTTGAGTACCAACATCATAGTATATATACAGGGAGCTTCCTTAAGTCCAGTTTACTCTTTAAATTAAAAATACTTATGTATACTGTACAACTGTACATACATATACTGGAGTGACCATTACCATTCTATGTATAATTTTTGGTATTGGTGAGTTCCCTGGCTTTATCTCAGCGTACTTCTCCGAGAATACAGTCGTGAAGATACTTACTTTAACTTTGTTTAAAATCATAGTGACGGGGCTAAGGCGTGGCTTAAATATAAAATTATTTTTTGAGCTTTGTATACCCTTACAAATTATTTGTGGACATGAAAATTGTATTTCGTGTCAAATTGTTATTACACCCTATGTTTTATTTGATAAATGTTAAATTGAAGGATACCAAGAGATCAAGCTGATGTCTTTAATCAAAATAACAACGAACAAACAATACAAAATAAGGAGCTTGCGTAAAAATTGTATGGAGGCTAAAACTCAAACCGAGAACAGGATATCTTTTGTGGAAATTTTAAGTACTTAAGTATATCTTTTGTGGAAACTCTAAGTAGGCATATTTTGAGAAAATATCACAAGGTTTTTGCTGGCAACATTGTTGTGGGGTATCATAATAATACTTGCTTGAAGGCAGTAATAAAAACCTTTTTTATCTAGCACTAATAGTTGCCACTTAAGTTGTTCCAATGTGAGAGAGGATAAAACTAAAAATATAAACTGAAGTAAAGTAGACATTTTATTTCTGAGTTTGATAAATAAATAACTATATCTTTTAATTGACTTTTTTTATGATATTGGAAGGCAAACAAGCAGACGGATTTTCTGATGGTTAGAATCTCACGCCGCCTAGAGACAACAAAGAACATCCTAGCTGGTTGTGAAGTTTTTTGTATGACATTGGAAGGCAGACAGATTTCCTGCCGGTAAGAAATTCACGCTGCCTAGAGACACCAAAGGTGGTAATAGTGCGTTGCCAAACTTAGGCCGAGATGTTAAGCCTCAAGCAAAGTAAGTTTACCGGATACCTTATCCTCCGAACAGTAACACGACAACTGCAAGCGCTGACGTTACTGTATCGACAAAAATAGGTAAGGTGGTGGGACCAATCTGGGCATGTCGCTGGAAAATCTATCTTAGTAACGGTAAGCCTATACTCGCCTATAACGAGCTGCCTGGCAGGAAGGCAGATGATCTGTTCTGCAAAGGAGTCCGGACCAACCCACAAAGTAAATTCATTTATACTTTGGGTGTCAATGAACAACGACAATATAAAGAAACTAGCTGATACTCGCGGCTTCGCCCGCGTAGTCTATTTATTTAATACTTAACTCTCCAACTGTACCCGTTGAAATTTTAAGATGAAAAACGGCCAACTTCCTCCTTCAAACCTTAATCTATTTTTATTTAAATATCATCAAAAAGTATTACACGATGATGTTCTGGAAATAATAAATTTAGAAAGTAGTGCACTGAGCACAACCGTTCCATTAGGAGTCAACCACGCGCACGCGCTTAAAAGATAGAAATGTGCTGTCGCGAACTTTTTTAGAACTTTTACAGGGGAACAATTCTTTCATACATGATTTTTACGAAACTTTCACCGTTAACGCAACGCACGCTCTCAATAAGAAAAAATCCCCCGATTTTAAAACATTTATCATTAGTGCTCCGCCCCTATTGATCTTAGCGTGATGATGTGAGCCATATGAAAGTCACAAACTAATCAGCTTTTTAATATTAGTATAGATAGTATAGACTTTAGTTCCGAGCTCTTACAAAAAAATACAGACGATTTGCTTTCATACCAACTTAGTCATAAAAGGCGAGTTTCGGTTCATTTTATTCAGAGAAAAATCTGGAAAATTAATTTATCTATACTAAACACATTTAACGGTGACGTGGTTTTGCACTTTTTATACACATGTTATATATTATTTTATAATAAGGTTGATAAGTATAGTTTTGATTAAATTATCGCTATAAAAAGTAGCATATGTTTTTCGTTCCTCATTAAGTGTCTAAATACAAAGTTTCACAATAATGTTTTCAAGAATGACGATTTTCCATACGAACATTCGTTACCTGTTTTTATCCCAATTTTCTCCACCAATTTTCAGTTTAAAAAGTAGTCTATGTTCTGTCATTCCTAATAAAGTGTCTGAATACAAAATTTCACTGTTAGAGCTTTAAAAATGACGAATTTACATATGAACAGTCATCCCCTCATTTTACCCATTCTCCCCCATTTTTTGCAATAAAAAGTAGCCTTTATTGTTTCTCAGGGTCTATTCTATCTCTGTACCAAATTTCATCAAAATCGGTTCACTGGTTTAGGCGTGAAAGCGTAACAGACAGACAGACAGAGTTACTTTCGCATTTATAATATTAAGTAGGGAAATAGGGATTTTGAACCAATTTTGCCACTATGTGTATCAAAATTTCTTTGTGTGTTTTTCGTTAATGATAAACTGATGTACTTGGTTCATTGTTATGGACTTATGGTAAAAATTACTGTTAATATTTTTCCTACGCAAATTGTGCCACCCCCGTTAACCCTCATAGGAGTTGATTTTCAAAAAACGCTTAGATATGCATCTCATAATTTGTATTGTAGAGCATTGTTTTAGTGTCACGCAAAATATTTCAATAGAATTAAATTTCCCACACAAACTTAACCACCCCCTTTAACCCCCAATAGGGGTGAATATCGAATAGCCCTGAAATACGTGTTTCATCAATGAGCAAAAATTCAGCAATGAGTACTTATCCGAGAATTTGGCAACGGTACTTATTGAGGAATATTCTCTATTATACATCACCAAACGGAATGTTTATTATCTACCCAATATGGCGACTGTGATTTGTCTGTCAACACATTAGAATTTAACAAAATACTCTACAATCCGAATTTTGCGGATGTATGCTGTCGACTCGAAACCATTATTTTTTTATGTTTTATTATTCAGGTAAGGTTTCAATCGAGTCTACTGTACCCCTTGACGAAATTATTAATATAGATACTTACATTTTAATAACACGGAAATAAATAAAAGAAAGTCGTAGACTTCGAAATTCAGACATTTATGTCGTTGCCGGAAATCGAAGTCAAGTATCGTGACCATTTATGTATGTAAGCTAACTTACCTTTGCTCGAGGCCTAAAATCCCGGCCTCAGGTTGGCAACACACCATTACTATCTTTGGTGTATCTAGGCGGTGTGAGTTTCTAACCATCATGAATCTATCTGTTTATTTGCCTTCCAATATCTTAAAAAAAACACAACCAGCTAGGATGTTCTTAAGATTACTTTGAACTTCAGAACGCACGAATTCATAATCTCCATACAACGGCTGAATAACTCCAAACAAGAAATATTCAGGAAATGGCAGTTTTTGTTTATCTGTACTTTATCTGATCACATTCTGTCTCACTATCGCATATTCTGGTGATTATATATTACTAGCGGCCCGCTCCGGCTTCGCACGGGTATAAAATGTACATATAACTAAACCTTCCTCTTCAATCACTTTATATATTAAAAAAACCGCATCAAAATCCATAGCGTAGTTTTAAAGTTTTGAGCATACAAAGGGACATAGGGACATAGGAAACAACTTTGTTTTATACTATGTAGTGAAGCAGGATAAAAACTACTTGTAGGTATAATAATTGCCTAAGCTCTAAAAGAACGTTTGCTAAACATCGTTTTATTTATGATATCGGAGAGATTCCTAAGAAATTTACGCCGCCTAGATACACCAACGGTGGTAATGGTGCGTTGCCAACCTGAGGCCGGGATGTTAGGCCTCGAGCAAAAGTAAGTTTACCGGCTACCTTACCCTCCGAACCGGAACACGTCATGACGTTATGGCGGCAGGAATAGGTAAGGCGGTGGTACCAATCCGGGCGAGTCGCTGCGAAACTCTACCTCCTAGTCAGATGTCACGGTGTTAGTGGTGATAAGCCAATGCTCGCCTTTTACGAGCTGCCTGGCAAGGAAGGCAGATGGTCTATTCTACAAAGGAGCCCAGACCAACACGGGAAAATACAACAAAAAGTATAAGCCAATGAGTGCATTAGTCCTCTATTATTCCAAATACGCTTAAAAGTTAAAAACAACCACTAGATGACAGTAAAAAAAGTAAAAAGAAATAAAATACTGTAATAACATGGAATATTACAATAATTTATTATGATAATACCCGGGACGAAAGCCTCAATCAAACACGATAACTTTTGTCAGAGCCCTCACCAGCTGGCAAAAACACCTGGGAAGGCATCAACTTGGCGCCAACTCTCAACTTTTATTCAATTTACTATATTTGCATAATTTTAAATCTGTTCAGAAAGTTTCAATGAATTTGAAACACTTATTGACATTTGTTCCTCGTAAAATTTGCTTATCTTCTATACATACTTGACAATGCAAGACTAAATGCTAGTAGCTCTTATGTGGCAATAAGAAGCCCTGTTTTTATGTATGTCCGAATGTCGATAAAAGGAACAATTAAAAAATTAACGAAAATATTATTTTACCTAGTCCAATGGGTTGGAATAATAAGCTACTCACATCCCTTAGAAATACTTTCATCCAACAGATTTTGCGTGCTTTATTAAAAAAATAATATATAATGTCGCCTCTGTGGTCTAGCGGTTCAGTTTTTCGACTTGACTGCAGAGACTGCTGCAATTTTCTAATAAAAAAAAATCGCTCAGGATTGGATATGTTCCCGGTTGGCGATAGTCTAACCACCTATCACATTGCGGCTCTTAGTGTCTTCGGCTATATTGACAAAAATCAAAAGCAACAAAACGTACGAAACTGACAATAAGTTTATAGAACTGTAAAAATTGATATATCATAGCATATGAACAATATAAATTAATTGAAATATTTAAACGCTCATAAGATATTTAAAAAAAATCTAGCCCGGTGACGTTGTAAAAGTCTTTAGACGTACACAACAGTAGACATTTCGAAAAAGAAGAAAAAAAATCGTAAAAAAAAAAATTTTTTTTGAGACAAATTATTTAGCTGCACCCAGACAAATGAAAAGTAATTGTGATGGGCAACGCATAAAGAACACTTTGTAACATCATCTCCCTAAATTTATTTGGCTCTTTATTACTTTGCCAAACTCTTATAAAAAGAATTTGTCTGACGGAAACTATCAGAATTGTTGAAAAGATAACCACGGATAAACAATTAAACGTTTTTTTACATTAGGTATGAAAATAATCAGACATATTTTCCGATGAAAAAAAAACACGTCGCTTGAAGGTACTAGAGGTGGTCATTATAATAATAATATAACAATATCTTTACTTATAATATTTATAATATAAGTAAAGAGTTTATAATTTCGCTGCTATAAAACACAAATTGTAATACGATGTAAGCCGATTCTCTGTGGTTGAGTGGCGACCGTTCTCATTTTAGTTTTGGCCAACGGAAACTGCAACGTAACAATAGGATTAAAAAGCGGCTGGGAATAAAATGAAGTCCCTAAATGGTTGCTACTAATTCACAATTTAAAATGCTATTCATAATGTAGATAATCGGCAAAAGAAAAAATGTATGCAACTGAATAATTGAAGTGAAACTTCTTTATCGACGTACGTCACATTTCTCTGATACTTTCATTGACCTCTAGTTACGTTCCATAAAAAAATCACTGTATGTTATCCCCAAATTTCATACTTTGTTCTTCGTGGTTTTTGTTTTAACGACCGGTATATTTGAAGTGAAACTTCTTTATTTAAAAATTTAGTGTAACATTTTTTCGTTACGCGTCACATTTTTCCGTTACACGCCATCTTTGTTCTCATCCCTACCACGCGTGATTCGAAGTATACTTTATCCAGCGGAGTAGGGATTGGCAATAAACTTTATTTAACCAATTTTTGTAAAGTTGCAAATAGTAAATTATTTTTTAAAAAACAGCGTCATAAAGAAGTTTCACTTCTTCACTTCTTACGAGTGTACACTAGTACATGCACACATTTTTTTACTTCTTACATGTGCATATTACACCCATTATTTTATTTTATTTGATCGCAGTACCTATGTGGAATTAAAATGAAAAGAAGAAAATGTTATACTATTTTTAAGATTCCATAACCGAATGGCAAAAAGTGGAAGTTCGTCTTTTACAACCACTTTATTCCCAAAAATTCTAAAGTCTCCCTATAGTAACCCATAGAAGTGAAAATGTATTTTTTTTATGTAATCTTTACAGACTAGGTGTTTGAAAGTAGGTAAGTTTTTGTAAATAAAACTACTTATCAAAAACTTTTTGTTATTTATAAAATTTATAAGTATTTTTATTTTCAAATATCTAAAAATGCAGGCCGCTTCCATCCTGTCGAAGTGGAAGTCAACGGGGGAGACCTATGTTCAGCAGTGGACGTCCTATGGCTGAAATGATGATGATGATCTAAAAAATCTACTTTTGATAAGTAGTTTTTCATCAATTTTCTTTATTTGAAAATTAGACACTTACTAAGTAGTATAACATATATAAAACGATAGGCCAAAGGTTTTCTGTTAATTCATCTTAATGACCCAAGTCATTTTACTTAAGTTACATAAAAAAAATGGCGCCTTAATTTTGGCAATAATTGGCGGCATTTAATTATTATTTTTTTAATAATTCAGTAGTATAAAATTTAAGGAATCTTTTGTAGTTTAGTGAAGTTTCTTACAAACTTCAATTTAGCTATGTATGTAGGTGCCAAATCTTACAACTTGTAAATTTCTCATGTGATTAGTCTATAATTTGTCATATGAAATCATATCTACTACGATAATTACATATTTAATGCAATATAGCGCTTAATTTGTGGTCAGCAGCTGCATAATTTATAGCCGTTAATTACTAACAACTTGAGTTTGAGTTATGATGTTATTACATTACATGATTGATATTAATTAATGTACTATGAGATGACCTCAAATGTCTATCATCCTTGTCACTCCAATGCATCATGCGTATAGCTGTCATGCTCGCTCATAACATAAATTATTTCATAGAAAACTATAATATAATGAAAACTTTTGAATTTTTACTAATCTGATTTAAGTTTTGAGCTCTACTTAGATAGTCTTGTTCCTATATGTAAAGTTTTATTTCCAAAACTAGCTTCCGCCTGCGACTCCGTACGCGCGGATGTCGGTCTTCGCGTGATAAAATTGAAAAATTAAGATTTATTTTTTTCTACGTATTATTCCAGGATAAAAGTATCCCATTTTATGCCCAGGATAATAAGATATAATAATACTAAGTTTCATAGAAATCGAAACGTTAGTTTTCACGTGATGCCTGAACATACAGACAGACAGACAAACATTTTTTAATCACATATTTTGATTTGGGTTCGGATTTGGTGTCGATCCAGTAACACCCCCTGCTATTTATTTTTTCAATATTTTCACTGTACAGAATTGACCCTTCTACAGATTTATTGTATAGAAGACGCGGCTTCGAAAAGAACCGAAAAAGTGTGTATTCATTACTGAAATTTCGACGACTCATCTGCGATACTCTTGGTAAGGGTTATGTCCAGAGGGGGATAAGTAGCTTTTATTGCTAACCACTAAGTATTTAGATATTTTATGATATTGGAAGGCCAACAAGCAGATGGATTTCTTGATAGTAAGAAATTCACGCCGCCTTAGAGACACCAAAGATGGTAATGGTGCGTTAATGGTGGTTACCTAATCCTCCGAACCGGAACACGTCAACAGCAAGTGCTGACGTCATGGGAGTCGCTGCGAAACTCTACCACCTAGTAAACCAAGCTGTAAGTGACCAATTTGCCCGTTTGCGTCTTCTCCTACCAATGAAAATTTACTATAGCCCAGTAAAAAGTTAAATGAAACCATGATCTGACCATTTTTGGCGCAATGAGTAAAAATGTGTTCATTAATACCTAAATAATGATATTATGAAAGAAATTCTGATTTAAATTAAGGGGAAAGGGATGAAAAAAATAAAAAAAGGGTTGAAAAATGCCTTTTTTTTTAAATAACTTAATAACGGTAGGAAATAGAAAAAAAAGTTTCAAGTAAAAGATGTAGAGAAAAAAATTCTACACAAAAAAGTTCCTCTTCATTTTTATGTTATCTGCTTTAGTTTAGCTGCAAAAAATAAAAATTAAATTTGCTTTGTAATTGTTCTCCCAGTTGCCGTCATGCTAGAGTCACAGTGTTGATGTCGTCGGATAGAGGATGGCCTCAAACCATCCAAAAAAATCCGAAACCTTGGAAATGTAGACCTGGTGAAAAGTCGGTCGACGGCCTGTCAAAACGGTGACAGCTAGCGGGACCGTTTTGTCGCCATTTTTCCTCTTTAAAGTGACAATTGCCGAAACTTGTATGAAAAAATCGAAAAATGGGGGAAACAAGATGGCCGCCATACAAAATTGATTCGCCTATTGCGTCCGAACCGTTAGAGTTTGAAAGCTGCATACTTGATAGTTATTCATCATCATCATCATCATCATTTCAGCCATAAGACGTCCACTGCGGAACATAGGCCTCCCCCGTTGACTTCCACTTCGACCGGATGGAAGCGGCCTGCATCCAGCGAGACCCCGCGACCCTCACAAGGTCGTCTGTCCATCTCGTGGGTGGC
>NJDD01007437.1:237290-249124 GCA_002245505.1 Calephelis nemesis
CATATTCGACTGTCACAAAACTAGTTGCAGGAGGAACTGTGCCCCCTGGATCAGGGGGGTCATTCATATTTTAAAAAAATAAAAAACTTACCCTATAGAAAAGGAAATAACTGAATATATATTACAAAAATAAATGTAAAATTAATAAATTTAAACTTATTCTAACTCAATTGAAGGATATTATTAAATAAAAATTAATTTAGTTCAGGAGAGGAGACCCGCGCTTTTCGAAAGTTTCCCGCCGTTTCCAGGTAAGTACTTACAAATGAAATTTGTGTTTTGTCGTATTGGCCACATCAATCACAAACTTCTTCTCTTTTGTTGGGAATTCCAAATTCAAATTTTTACCGCTATTTCCACATGTAGTTTAGCTTCGTAAGTTGCCACTAATTTGTTTTTTTTTTTTCTGTTTGCGTCGCTTTCGCTTTACAAACGGAAATTAAAGATCGTTCCACCGTGGCACTGGTGCTGCGAAACCGGCTCAAAGGATTTATGGTGTGTATAGCGATAGTGTCACAAAAGAAAACACAGTACGTTTTTCATTCCAACATTTTAGTTCTGGAAATTTCAACCTGCAGAACCAGCCCAGTGGATTACTGGATACTTAAGTTGAAAATAAAGAGTTGAAGGGTGTTATGAAAACCCACGTCCGAGTTAAGTTGCAGTCTGCGGTATTAGTGATAAAACTATTTTAATCCACTTAAAGCAAATTGGTAAGATTGAAAAGCCTGAAAGATTGATTCCTCAAGATTTGAGTGAAGCAAACCAGCAAACGCGTGCTGACTGCTCCGTTACATTACTTGACCGGCACAATAATGAAGGATTAAAAAAATCATTACCTTTTTAAAAATTATTATCTTTTGCTCGATAATCGAGAGCGATGGATTTTGCACGAAAATGGCAAGCGCTCATCACAAAAGCTGGACCCTGGCAAGTCGGCCAAAGTCAGTCTTATTCGAAAATTGACCAAAGAAAAGTTACTCGTAAGTATTTGGTGGATTAGTTTCGTTGTGGTTTTGGACAGTTTTCTCAAATCTGAGCAAACGATTATAGCAGACATTTGTGGTCAGCAATTGCAAACCGTGATGGAAAAGCTATAATTATGCTAAAAAACCGAAGCTCGTCAATCCCTCGCCACTGTTGCTTCACGACAACGCTTGTCCAGGTACTGCACATCAGACGGCTACCAAATACGAAGAGTTTCAATTGGAATATGACATCCACCATACTCCTCAAGCCGTGCTCCATGAGATTACCATTTTTTTGAAATTTAAATGACTTCGTGCAAAGGGAAATTCAACCCCTACGGGGCAGCCCAAACAGCCTTCAAAGATTTTAATGATTTCATCCAAATGTTTTTTTAGTAACAGGATCAATGAGCTACCTTTGGTTAAACAAATATATTACATATGATACAGAAAATATTCGACTTTTCGTTCCTCCTACACAAAACGCCAATGTCATATGTATGGTCCTAACAATATTGATCTGACATTATCATTGTGAAAGTCTGTCTGTCTACCTGTTAACATTGTAGTCTGTACTTATTTTAAAGAAATTCGATATTCATATAACTAAAACCCTCAGTTCAATAATAGGAAATCTCTTTTTTTTAAAAATGGTCTCCAAATAACAGGGATGAAGGTTTGTATGTTAAGCTAGTCTACACTGTCGAAGACGAGGCTAAACAGATATTCCTTAATAAAAACACTTACGCGCCTGTTGATCTGGTGTGTAACTTTATTTTTGCTTACAATAAATGAAATTACACACCAGATCAACAGAGACACAAGTTTTATTAGTAAGGGGTATAGTAACTAATCATTTTAAAGATTTGCAACGCCATCAACTTCACTCAAGTAAAAAATCTTTGATTTGGAATACCTACTATTGCAAACCTCTCTCTTGTTTTTTATTATTTTAGATTCACTTGATATTCCCCTTACCCTTTGGAGTATTTTAATATTCAAAGTTATTACCTATTAGAACCTCCTCGTTGGTTGAGTGGCTAGCGTACACGCATAAATACACTGACCAACTGCAAGGCAGGGGTTCGATTCCCGACGGGGCAGGCTTTTGGGTGATGAACATTTAGGTGTCTGCATTTCCGGGTCTGGATGTTTATTAAATTTAATCTGTTTAAGTATTTCTATGTATAAAAATCGTTGACTAATACCCAAATCACAAGAATATAATTTGCTTACTTTAAAGTTAGATTCAATTTGTATCACTTGTCCAGGAATAATAGGCCTTTTCATTATTAGACCACCATGTTGAAACGGCGGTAATTCAAAAAAATTCGTACTGTTTTAATCATTAATGGCTGGGCAAGGACTATTATCTCCACAAAGAAATAAATTATTGGAAAAAACCATCGATGATGCTTCACTTATTTATGATTCAGTTGAAGCTCATAATTGTGAACAATTGAAAAGGTGGCTAAAATGTTATGGGCGTCCGCAAAAAGGGAAAAAAAGACTTTTTAAAATATGCAAATTTTTTCATCACTGCGAATAGAGATAATAAATTTTTCCATGGCTGAATTTTTTTGTAACTTAACCTGAATAATTTTATTACGCATCTTTATCGATTCTATCTGAATTTCTGTTGGTCCTGTATGCTTCCTAGTTTCTTCAGGGTTTATATCTCCAAGGGTCATACTCATGTCTGACGTTTGATCTGGTAACATTTGTTCAACAAAACAAGTATTATCATTAATTACGTTGTGAACCTCTCAATGAGACACTGATGCCTATAAGAAAAAAAAATTTTCATTAAAAATAAAAAGTTTCTACATTTTTTTATTATTCACACTGTACCTGTGCATCAGGTAGAATGTCATCTATTTTTCTATATTCTAATCCATTTGCTTTTTCCATATCAACTGTGTTGTATTTTTCGGATAAGCTGGTTCTTGCTTTGAGCACCTATAAACAGGTTTGAGGTTATAACTCCGAAATTTGTATTTCTGTATTTTATACCTTACCTTATTAATTTATTTATCGATATGTTGAAACTCTTGATAGCTTAAAGAATCAGGGTTTTGTTCAGTTGGACCACTTTCTCCAAGAAAATGTAGTGAGCAAATATAAGTATCCTTAGTAACATCATCAATAGATCTAAAACGTCGGTCACTTCTGCCACATTTTTTCACCCATAACTCACATTTCGCACATTTTACACATGCTTTAATGTGTAATTTGCTTGATGATTTGATTATTTTTTTTCGATATTCAAGACAAGGCTTTGGAAAATTTAGAATCTATTGGTTTTAAATGATTTGTATCGTGTATCACTTTTACATACTCCATAACAACACCGTTCTGTTGTTCCTTTTAGTACAGACAACATAATTATAATGGAGTACAAAAATTTTTTTCCGATTATTTTGACTTACTACTTATTTTTTTCACTTTTTTTATAATTAATCAACTATGATTTACATTTTAATTTTTAATACACGGATAGCGGACGATTTAGCATGGTTGTTTACAAAAAACAGTACGAAAAAGATGGCTGATTCTGAAAAATGCGCACAAAAAAATTTTATGATGAAAAGGCCTATAAGAATAACATTTTAAATTAGGTACTTCCATAGACTAGTAACAGAAACTATATTCGCTTCCTCTTCCTTTATTTCCCGCTTGCTACAGCAGGAGGGACGTCCATTATAATATTACAGGTACAGTGCGTTAATACGTATGTATTTCTATTAATGTTAATTTAATTATTTCGAACCTAACGAGTATCGAATACATGGAGTGGTATCGCAATAAATGGTTTTTAAAAAGTAACAAAATAACTTTATGTAACTTGCATTAATGACATACAATGAAAGATCTAAACAAAAGTTGTAACACGCTAACAGTAATAGGTAGGGTTCCCAACCATATTGTTAAAAACAGTATTATACTGTTTTTCACTATATTATACTTTTTACTGTTGAACAAAAATAAATTATACGAAATACTGTTTTCAGCATCAATATGAAACAATGTAACTATTTTAGATGTTTATACCATTATGAATACTTTAAAGACTGCGCTAATACAAAGAAAAGATGATAAGTATTTTGGTCATGAAACTAAAAAAGTATTAAAAATTATTACAGTCTTCCCAAGAAATGTTTAATAGAACTGTTAATAACTTTATACTTTTTATTAACAAGGCTAATTTATATCTAGAGAAATGGTTCAATTTCCATCAGACTAATTGGCTTTCTTTGATTAGCTGTTTGTCATTAAAGTCTTTGGTTACATTTAATCATTTTGAAAAAAATATATATAATCTTAATTTGTATAGACTCAATATTGATATGGATGATTTATATTCAGAATTAACTAAGTTTAAAGTAATTTATGAAAAAGTATCAGAAGACAAAGATTTTTTCGAAATGAGTAAGTACTGGTCAAAAGTGGAGCCATTTATTAGTAAACACTTCTGACGAATTAAAAAATATAACAAAAATTATATCTTATCTACTTTCTGTTCCCGCTACCTCTCATTTAGAGAAAGATTTTTTTAGTAATGAATGCAAAGTGGCGGGAAGACAGAAACAGAGCTTCAATTATTTTAATAAAAAATGAGCTCCTTATTTATTTTAATTATAGTTTTGATTGTGGTGAGGCTTATGAAGCTTTTAAAATGACTCTAAATTGATAAGTTGCGCGAGAAGCACTAAAAAATAAGTCTTTAAAAAATAATAAAATAAAATACTGTTCATTTTCGTAAAATACTGTTTATTTTCCTTCTCAGACCTAAATATACTTTATTTCTTGTAAAAAAAGTTGGTAACCCTAGTAATAGGTATGTATTTTGTTTTATTCAGTCTGTGCTATGTTTTATTGACACTTGTATACATTTTGGCTAATACTTAGAAACTATTTCGTATAAGATAGCTGGAAAGATATATTTACGTCTGTTTTTTTAAGAAAAGAAAGGACAATAAGTACAAAGATTTCAGAAAACACACAATGAAAAGGTCAAGAGCGGAGTAAATATAGATTCTTAATATCGTTAAAAGCTTATTCCGCGTGTTTGGTTCCGTGTGTTCAATATTTGTAATGGTATCGCGTGCGTCGGCTCTACGTTGGGAGATAGCTGCCCTTGACACTAACAGAAGGCTTTAGCCAACAAATAAGTAATTTACTTTGATATATGAGCATTGACAATCCAGTACTGCTAACACTGTTAAGATTTTTATTATTGTAGAGATTTATCACATAAGTACATAGTTAAAACAAAATCGCTTTACGTTGCCTTTCCCTATGAATGCTTATGTCATTTAAACTACGGAATGGATTTTGCTGCGGTTTTTTAGTAGATATAGTGGTTCAAGAGGAAGATTTATATTTATAATAACGACCATAACAAATTTTAATATCTTGTTGATAAGAACGCCATCTTCATTTCTCAAGACCAACTACTTTGTTTCCAAACTGTATGGTGCGCCATCTGTTATCTTTTATCGTTATCATCAATTTATATTTATGTGTGTAGAATGCATGGTAGTGTGGTTAGTGATTTATTTATTGATTTAATGTACTTTATAAGCATTATTCTTGAAAAATATTAGCGTTCTGCACTTCTCTTACACATAAACTATAAGTGTGCCAAATAATAAGATCCGCGCAATTTTCGTCAAAAGAGGTCCAAAGTTTTGGCATCACATTAATATATAGATATAGAAGTGTGTCATACCGTGCAACGCTGAGACGGGCTGATAGTTTCTAATATTAAGAAATGGGTCTGGTAGTTTCAAGAACATGTACAGATGTCTTTTGAGATTTTGTTCATCACAGCAATGAAACTATAGACTACTACTGGAGGTTACACTCCTAAAAAAGAACTGATGACAGTTACATTGCTACACATACATATCTTCACGCCAAGACCCTTACGGGGTAGGCAGACCTCACGATCCTGACATACCTGTCTGGCTTCCTTCACATTCACTACTATTTTTATACAAATAAGTCGGTTTCGGAGATTGTTGACACCACCCTCGGATCCGAGTGATCTGATTGTGGAACCTCCTGTTGGTGCATCCCCTTTCGCATTTTAACACCAACACACTTTCAATCTCACTCTTTCTCGGACCTCACAATTACGAAAGCGTACTTGTGAGGTCAGCGAGCGTAACACCGCCGATTTTCCGTAGCGCTCTCATTTCGTCCGCATTTATTTTATTATATTTACTTTCGTGCTTTTACTGACATACACTCAAAAAATTCGTGAGCGTGACTCTTGATAGTTTACGGTAGACAGGGTTAAATTCAATTATAGTTATTAAATGTTTACAAATAAATAATTAATCTAGTTATAAATATAAATAATTGGCTTAGAAGTTAAAGCATATATACCTTATTAAATAATATTTTTTATAAATGTTAAAATATTTGCACACCAAAATATGGTAACATCTCATTTACACACATATTTCCGCAAATAAATAATTTTCTTTCTTTCTTTTCTTTCTTTCTTGAGCGTACCGCTATAATGTTGTCATAATCCAGTCCAGAGAATATGGTAATAGCCAGTAGACTTGACTCTCGGCCAACTAACAGTAACGCACCTATAACATCTAAGGCTTATTAGGCCACGGTTTTTTCTTTCCATGGGGAGAACCGTGAACTAGTTTTCTATTTCTATAAAAAAATAAGATGAAACTAGAATATAGGCATGTAGGTAGGTTAGGTTTTAAAATGAAATCCTATCATATTATACCTAAATATGCGAAAGTTCGTATGTTTGTTTTTTACTCCTTCACGTAAAAACTGCTGAACCGATTTTTATTAAATTTGGCACACATAGATGGTAGCTTCGATCAACACATAGTTTTTATCACGAAAAAATGTGTCTGTTGTACAATAAACCAGGCGAGCAAAGCTGTAAGCAGCAGCTAGTATTTTTCATAAATCTTGTTCTACTAATACTTTTGATATTGTTCTAGATAATCATGTGAATAATATTATAAAATACATTTTGTAAGCTTCAGTCATAAAATCTAGATACAAAATAAAATACTGATTACTTTTTGAATACAGATTAAAAATACATTTGCGATTAAATGTAAAACCTCATGAGCTTTACGTCTCATATTAAACCAGCATCAGTGATTCTAATTTATTTTTCAGACATTTCATTTGCCTGATTGAGATATGTAAAATATAGGTACTTGTTGTAATGTTGGCTACATTTGATAATATATATTATTAGTTGACCCGTTAGACGTTGTTCTGCTTTATTTTAATGTGATTTTAGAAAAAATATTGGGTGAGATACGAAAATCGATCTAACCGTTTTGGAGGAGTTCAATCACGTAAACCGTGACACGAAAATTTTGTATATCAGATTTTAGACTACTATAATACCTACATCTTTTTCTATAAGTTGTATGAAAAGGGTAATAAATGTGATGGAAGCCAGACAGGTTTGTGATTATCGTGAGGTCTGACACTCGATACTCTATGCCCGTAAGGGACTTGGCGTGAATATATGTACCACCTATATGTGTATGTAAAGAACCAAAATTTATTTTTTGATAAAATCTATGTTATCTACTTGACAAAATTATGTAGTAGATATACATATACGTAACTGGACTAGGTCAAAGTTAAGACATAATACCTGATTTGAAATCGAAAATTCATTTTAATAATCAACGCAATATGTTGATTATTAAAATGAATGTTATAAAACTAATTATTGACATCACATTGTTGAAACTCACAATTTCGACCTTTATTACTAGGAAATGAGAATACCAAAGCTTGCATTAAATTTTCATTTTACGACGTTAATGGCGGTGTGTACAGTAATAACATGTGTATTGTTTTGCAGTGTACCAACACGGTGTACTAACATAATATTAAATACTTACTGTCTATTGCTTACAGATTCTTTCTTTGTGTTTGGAAGTAATTGTGTTAAATCGTTAATCTCTCTCATATCCTTCTTCTCTGATCCATTTTATCGTCACATTATTTAATTGAAAGAATTTTTACTATGTACATTTAGAAGACATCTTCATATATTTAGACATCATCATGGTATCAGCTTTTTTAGTCATAAGCTACTATTTTTTAAAAATCAACCTTCAAAAGACAAAAACAGGCGATGAAAGTTTGTATTAAAATTTAGTCTAATAAGTCGCGCTTAAGCAGCTTTTTTTAAATATTAATATTATACAACAAAAATTCACAAAAAAATATTCTAAAAGGTTAAAGATTTCAAATGACACGAAACGGGTGGTGTAAAAATTAAAACAACAACTAGAAAAAAAACCAGCCAAGTGCGAGTTGGAGTCGAGCATGAAGGGTTCTGTACTATCATCTATAATTTGTGAGTTTTTATGTATTAGATTAGGTATCGATTTTTATAGTTCAAATATTTCTAAATGTTTACTTACAAATATTCAAGTTTCTACCAATTTATTAAGATCGAGTAAAAATTGCTTTAAAATTACGTTTGTTGTATGTATACTCTTTAATATATTTTACTTATTGTTATATAATTATTTATTTTAATAGGCAATATGCAAGTATCTAAATATTCTGTAAAAATTTGAAGCGTCTACCTGTTACCGTTTTTGATATTGTGCAAAAAATACGAAAAAAACACGTTTATTGAATGGGAACCCACCCCCTTTATTTATTTTTTTTAATTTATAGTATTTTTTGTTATAGCAGCAAAGGAAATACATCATTTGTGCAAATTTCAGCTTTATTTATGAGATAGAGCCTGAAGACAGACAGACAGCGGAGGCTTAGTAATAGGGTCCGTTTTTACCCTTTCTGTACGGAACCCTAAAAAAGAACATCAAAGAGTTCTAAATATTTTTTTTCTTTCAGCTACGGGCACTGACCATCTTGTGTTCCGAATAACCTAATGTTTCGATAAGGATAAATTAGTTTACCGAAGTTAGTGCCCCCAAGTTCCCTCGGAGACCGGCGAGGAAAGACAATTTAAGTTTGTTCTGGTATCGCGATATTGCCAACTGCCCCCAAACTTGTAAACACACTAACACAGTTACAGTTTCGTGATACTCTTAGTACCCTAGCGTCAAAAGTTATGGCGAATAAAATTGTATTTTCTTGACTTGGCTTATAGTGAAGGGTTATTTAAACATGTCGTTAACTGTTTATCATTTAGTTACTTTTATAGTTATCCGATCCATTAAAAAATCCTGTATTTATTAATGTAATACTATAAGATTAATGCCCAGCTGGAAATTAAATGCCTTAATACCTATGCAAATCCTACTGCGATAATGACAGCTTTTCGAAATGCTGTCTTCTAATCCATTGGGTAGGTACTACGTTAGCAAAAAGACTTGCTCTATAGGACTAACAACCCGACTGCATAAAAGTGACGCCACTATAAAATCATAGTGCCTTCAAGACACGGTCTTTTTCCATAAGGAGAAGCCTGTGCTTGCATTTTGCTATTTCATCCCATAAAAATGTATAAATCTTTATATATATAATCGTATAGATTCCTTTTAAAATTAACTAGTTACTCCTTAATTATCTATACAAAAACACGTGATGCCAAAACTTTGGACCCCCTTTTACGAAAATTACGCGGACGCAGGAGCATAAAGTATATGTGTAGTTACACTTATAGTTTATGTGTAGGAGAAGAGCAGAACGCTAATATTTTTTAGTAATAATGCTTATAAATTTCATTAAATCAATAAATAAAATAATTACCCACACTACCATGCATTTGACACACACAAATAAATATATTGAGGATAAGGATAAAAGATCACAGAGGGCGCAGTAACTATTCATAAAGTTTAGTAGTTGGTCTTGATATATGAAGGTGGCGTTCTTATCAACAAGATATTAAAACTTATTATGGTTGTATTTCGACCAATGGGCGACCACTAGTAGCAAGAATTACCCTTACTTTTTTTATGTTAGCGCCTTATCTATTTTAAAAAAAGTCTACTGATTTCCTAATGAATGAATAATCTAAAATGCCAATTTCACAAACATTCATTTAAACAATATTTATTGGATTAATGGATAGCATATTCCGATACACAGACTATAAAAATAACGAAAACAAACACATGAATCACGCAACAACGGTAGGTATGTCATCGCCAACGCCACAACATCGTTTCTCGTATTTTATGGCCTAGTAAAGGTGATATCAATTTTATAGTGGATCATAACGCATAACCTTTTATAGTCACTAAAGAAATCGCTTCACAAACTCAATTACACAGGTAGCTTTATTTTATATCCGAATTTCATGTCCCATAACGCTGTTTTTGATGGAAGATAAAAATAAAAAAGTAAATTGAAAATAAAAATTAGAAGAAAATATTATATATGTACACTGGCGACGACAATTTGAATTTAAAGCGCAATAAATGATGTATTTCTTGAAGTGAAAAGGTAAAAACTTCTAAACTCGCGACCTGATCGAAAATTCGTAAGACGGCGCAAGACGCTTGGGCGATATTCGTGTTGTCATGTTTGTGTACGATAACGCAATAAATTAATAATGCATTCTACCACATAAATGATAGTACTTTCATACTGAAAATTAAAGCAATTCGTGCAAAATTATTCCCTAACTATTCAATAATATCAAAAATGTGCAACGTTTATATTCAAGTTTTTACTTTTGCCGGCACTCCCGGAGTGCAACCAATCGTTTTTTTATTTAACTGTACTTACGTGGTGACAAAGTTTTGAAACAACATCAGGCGCGCATCTAGTCTTCGAAATAGGTTATGGCCAGCAGCCCAAAAATCGGTCAAGTGCGAGTATTTAATGCGTTTTTATAAAGGAGAGGCTAGCAAAAGATTACGCCCGAATTAAGAATTTGCCCAGTATACAGTTATTCCTAGGCTCAAACGTTAGATGAACACTGGCAAATTAAGGACCCTATATCATCATCATCATCATAAACCTATCCAACTCAGGTGTAGAATAAACATTGATTCTGCTAATTCCTCGTAACTGTTGTGGCGAGAAGTCTTCAGAATGACTGTTCTACATCTCTTACAATGAATTTCCACAAAATAACGTCTGACTCAATAAAAAAAATATCAAACTCAATTAATCATGAGGCTAAAAGTCAGAAATCTCTTGAAGTTGTTGTCATCATGATGGAATGGACAGTAGTAGGTCCTAGACTACCGACGTCTTAATATCCTTTGGAATCTAAACCTGGTATGCTTCTCCAATTAACTTGATGAAATTATTGGATGTCTGAATAAAATGTTTTTTAATAATCGCTGTGTCCGCGACTTTGTCCCCGTGTTACTAAAAAAATGTTATTTATTAATATTAAATATGTTAGGTAAATTAAATTATATTACGGAGGCCTTTATCCGCAGAGGGGTTCTTGTGGATGACTAATTATAACTTTTAACAAACATAACAAAAATTACTTTTACGTTAACATATTATGTAAGTGTTTTCTTCTGTAATCTGCAAGAAATAAATGCTTTTTATTTTTAATTTTACGTGTTAAATCAAACACATGTCATTTTTTATCCATTGATAGCTCTTCCATAATTCCATTCTCAGCCTAACATGAACTTGTTAAATAATCCAATGCAAAAGCTGTGTTGCCGTATGTACAAAGGTGTTAAATGAAAGTCCCATTCTACGGAAACGGCTGATCTCATTAAGGTGCGCCGACAGGGATATAATCCGCGTCTCTTCACATATTAAAATTGTTGGGTCCCCGCTACAAAGCCAACCTGCTTTAATAATAGCACTCACACAACTTGTCATTGCTTTTCTCACCTGGCTGTCATTTTATCTTATCTGTTTCAGCCATTTCACCCGAAGCGTCCACCAGGA
>NJDD01007440.1:7454-27746 GCA_002245505.1 Calephelis nemesis
GAAAACACAATGAACAATCGTATAAAAATGACAGATTCGAAATTCAAATGTAATATTTTTTTATTTTTAAGTGTAACAGTATTTATGGCCAGACTAAGTATAACATATATGGTTATTGGGAGTGCAGAACTGAATAGGTGGTCCAAAATAGTTGTGGGTTTATCAATTTGTAGAATTTGTAGGACTGAAAAAGTAAAACAAAATTGTTTCACGTCAATTTGTAGATATTGCTCAGATATTTAACGTGTAGCCCTGCATAGGTGTTACAAATTTTAAACATGATTATGCGTAGACTGCTTAGGAGTTTAGCATGTGGCACTTACTTCATATCACGTGATATCACATTTACAATAAGTATTAAATGATACCGTGGATGAATTCTTATACGTAAAGCAATGCCGTACAACATTTTTTGTGCTCTCCTGATGTTAAGAGATAAACTTTTCCAAGATTTCAGGTCTACTATGCAAGGTTACTGGCTACCCTAGCCTCCAAACAGGAAAATGACAGTGAAATTATGGCGGCACAAACAGGTAAAGTTATGGTACCTCTCGAGAATTGGAAAAATTACTCCACAGGCAGTTATTATTTAGGCTGTGCTTGCCACTTACAAGCTGATCAGTAGAGAGGCAGATGGTCTGTTATGATCAGTGAATCCGGACCGAAAGGACCAAAAATCTCGTTAAAAACAAGAGAAGTTGGGTATATAAGTTTAAGAGAGACTTTTGATTGCTTTTTTTGACTAAAACTATTTTATATTCTATGCCATTGCCTCTTAAATATGAATGAATAGATTATGTCGCTATTAGCACAGAATAAAGTTTAGACAGTTTTAAGGACCAATTCGTAAATGCTTCTAGCCTCAATTATAACTTTGTGCAGTTAGTATTAGTTGAGTCTTCCGAATTTCCGTAATGACATCAATTTCCTGATAAGTATCAGTCCCATTTAAGCAGAGTCGGTTTAAGCTCTAGCACTCTGGTCGAAGTTTATCTGTGGTGTAATTAAAACTCATATAGGTACTAAAAAGCAACGAAAGCGGAAACAGTGGTTACCAAGTACTGTTTTATATATCATTTCATATAAAATCGTCTCTATGGTCTAGCGGTTCCGGTGTTGGACTTGACTACATGAGGTCCTGGGTTCAAATCCCGGGTCGGGCAACAAAAAGAAAATTTGGTTTTTCCAATTTTCTATTAAAACAAAAATATTTTTCGGGATAGTATATGTGCCCGGCTGGCAATAGGCTTGCTTCTATCACGTTGTGGGAGTTAGTATCTTCGGCTAGTCGTAAGTGCCCTGGTTGTGCCTCGGCCTACCCCTTTGGGGATATGGGCGTGAAAATCCTTTTTATTATTTTGTTTTATTTTGTATACAGCCTATTATTCTTTTGTTTTTTATATAGCCTTTTAAAGTTATTGCTCAGGCAAAAAAAGACGTTACGCATAAATATACCTCTTTCAATAATCGACTACTAAACTACTGCGTATAAATAAAAAAAACATACTTCTTAAAGAGCACTTGCACTTTTCCACTTAAGATAACCGAATACACTTTTACAGCATCATCTAGGCTTGCAAATTTATGCCAAATATAAATAAATCAATTTAATCTTAAATAAAAAAATATAACAATAAAAGAAAAACAAATAAGACTATAATAATCATAAACAAGCTATGAACGACATACGAACGTCTACAGCAAATTTTCCCTTAACATGTATATTATTGTTTATATATTACTGGAGAATATAATCCAATGAATTTTTGCGAAGCAGCTTCTGACCAACTAGCGTAGGTTTGTCTATCAATAGCACCGTGATTGTGAGTCGGTGGTAGATTTGCGATGAATTGTCCAATTAATAGATATTTTGTATCTACAACAAACTTTGTAGTATTAGCACAGAATCGGATGTCTGCATTGCTAACTATACTCCCATATTTTCTATTTTAGTATGATATGTGTGTTTACTATTTTACTCTTTAAAATACTCCTGCTGTTATGACATTAGTGTTTTATTCTGGTAAACTTACGTTAGCAAGAGGTTTTATTTGGTATCAATTGTGTAACACACTATTGGCACTTTCGGCACCATTGGACCTTAGGAGTATTTCAAAGCAATATCAATAATATAGACTGCTCGTTTTATTAAGAAATTCAATCTCAATTTTGCGTTTTCAGTATACAAAATTGATTAGTCATTTGAACATCAGTGTAAGTATATACAAAAAAAACAGAAGTTGAAACTTGAGCCATCTAAAGCCGGACTTTCGCCGTCGGCCACATCCGCTAGCTCTATGCTTCTGAAAACCTTTTAGTTTAATTTACCGTGAGAAGATTACTTTTTTGTAGTAAATACCACATGCACACTCTGTGAATAACGAACATATTTTAAAACATTTTAAGCCCAGTTCGCATATATAGTAAAAACTATAATGTTGTTTTTCATAGTTTTCGAGCAGTTTTCAATATTTATGTCATAAAAACATTTCCTGTTCTTCCACAAATAATTGAAAATCAAAGAATAACAAATCTCTCAAGTCGTTCGAACGTTATGCGGTTACATATATTTTGACTATTCATTTTTATATAAACACTAGTTTCGGCCAAATTACACAAAAACTTTGTAGATTATAATCTGTGTGAAATTCTGATGTCAAAACTATATTTCTGTGATTTTCCAATCCGTTCAGAAATGTTTGCATGAAAGAGCAACAACCATCCGTCCATACGTCCCTTCCAATATTTTTTTGCATTTTTATATTGTGATAAATTGCTTTTTATATAACTCGATATTTCGTCCGTGTTTTTACATTATGCCTAAAGTTAGTAAACCATCATAGCAAGTTTTGATATCTATAGGGAGTATGTTTATTTATATTTTTATTGTACACAAAAAAATACACTAACTTTAAAACTCAAAGATTTGTACAAAAGACCAGCTTATATCAGATAAAGAGTTTACAATTCTGATTTATCATTATTCATTTCTTAGATTAAGAGATAAGTTATATATTTTACAGTGACTCAACTGTAACAGTCGGCCCGAGATTCAAAAACTTATTTTAATACTTGTACTTGCACTAACTTGAACTTTATATCAGTAAAGTTAATAAACGTTCGTTCAACTGTTAAGTCTCAAACGATATGAAGCCTTCGACTAGATAATAATATTAATTTACTATAAGGGTGCAGCCACAGGAGCGACGTAACTGGACTAAGCTTTTTAAAAATGAGTCTAATGATGATAGAGTTTTAAAAAGTAGTTTGTTTATTATTTGTGCAGATAATATAATATAATCATACTCATGATAGGGAAACACTCCTTATGTCACACACACACCTGATTCCAGCTGTGAGTTATGTCTGTGATCTCACCATTACATAACGTATTTAAAGATTTAATGTCCATGAATATTCTAGAAGGTATCGCATGTAAATTTAAAGCTTTAAAGCTTTGCTGCGAACTAATTGTTAATATTGTTTTGGTGTAACGTTGTTGAGTAATACATAAACAATGAATAGTGATTTTCATTTAAAATTCAATATTAGTAAGTTAAAAAAGAAAGTATTTTTTATCAGTATCCCCGAAAAAGTAGACCGAACTAAAGTAGACAAACTAATGTTTGATCTGAGGTGCTACAATAAAGTATGTTACATGTTTAATTATGTATAATATTTTTTTATGGTATAGGCAGGCAAACAAGCAGACGAATTTCCTGATGGTAAGAAATTCACGTCGCCTAGAGACACCAAAGATGGTAATGGTGCGTTGCCAACCTGAGGTCAGGATGATAGGCCTCGAGAAAAAGTAAGTTTATCGGCTACCTTACCCTCCGAACCGAAACACGTCATGACATTATGGCGCCTTAGGTAAGGCGGTGGTACCTATATGGGCGAGTCGCTGCGAACTACTACCATCTAGTCGAATGTCACGGTGTTAGTGATGGTAAGCCTATGCTCGCCTTTTACGAGCTGCTTGGCAAGAAAGGCGGATGGTCTATTCTGCAAAGGAGCCCGGACCAACACGGGGAAAATCAAAAACCGTCTAATAAAAATGTCTAAAGCCCGTTAGGCGTTATTAATTTTGCAGTGCATCATTCTACCTCCATATTAAAACTGACACACTAAAGTTGCGGCATTCATTGATGGCTGGTTTAAGGCAATAAGTGATTTAAGTGACGATTTTTATAAAACAAAAATTATAACCAAATATAAGCATTGCACCTACTTGCAATGTTTAATATACAAAATGCTTACTATGCAAAACAAACGTCAAACAGGCCATGATAGCGTGCCGCCACTATAACGGTATAATTGTTATTAAATAGTTTGTAGAAGGTAGAAAACTCCTTAAAGCAGATAGTAATTGCTAACCTTTGCGTAAAATGAACAGTGTATAAAACGAAGAAGTTTCATTTAAAAGCCCTGAAATAAAGCTTCAGCAATTTGTAGTAAGCAACATAAATCCAATTTACAAAGGTCTTTCACCTCTAAGGCAGTACTGCAAACAAGTTTTATTTTCAAAGCGACATATTACAGGGAAGTGACAGCACGAGACGGCATCAAGACAATACGATCATTCCCAAGACCGTTGTAACGTCGGGAAAAGTGAATGGCATTCAAATGTTCAAGTTATTGGATATTGTGGATACAGGCTACGTAGTTTTAACAAAACAATGCTGATACAAATGAATTTACATTTGACTACTAGCTGTTTACCCGAGACTTTGTCAGCGCAAAATGGTTTGGTACAAACTTTCATCCTTCGTTATAGTACTTTGGGGATAGCTTTTTTGAAGTAGCCTGTGTTTGATTTCAGATCTGTAACTATGCATACCAAATTTAATCAAAATCAGTCCGTGGCTTAGCCGTGAATGCGGTTAAATTACATAAATATTTTCGCAATTTAAAACATTAGTATCGGCTATAGGGTCGATAGCTATAATATGACTACAGGGTTAAATTTGAAAGACCAGCCAAATTTTGAAAAAGGTTCTAGATAGATTAAAATTCATACTTTATGTATTTTTGTGCATTAGTATCGTTGATTGTTGGATAAAATAAAACACAAGTATAAAATAAATATAAAATAATTTATATAAAAAAAAAATCACAACACACGCGTATAATTTGTCTACTTTGGTTTTACATTCAATCGATGCAACTTGTCCAAATTGTGTTTGTAATAATTATATATAATAAAATTAATACATTTATTTAAAAATAAATTAAGCTTAATATTTGAAGCTAGTCAGATAGAATGAGAAAAATTCTAAAGTAAACAACAGTTGGCAAATATTGCATAGTTTCATAATCTACGTTACCGAGTACTTTTTATGCAGCTCGAATGAGTGCAATACAAAGGCACAGTCGCGTCAAGTTACTACGTATGTAAAATGTCATAGCCCTAAAGTTGATGGATGTGTTTTTTGTCGTTAATTTTTTACAAGTTTACGTTTGCGACATCTTCGCTCTATCTCGTATTTCCTTTAAAAATATCTTTACTTCTAGTCGATTAAACTTAAACGTTAAATATACTTAGTTGTGAAAACTAAATCAAATTCGTAAACAAAATGTCAATCAAATTTGACATAAATCGACTTGGTTTCTGAAGGAAACCATTTCAATTATTATTACGGAAACATTGTGACTGGACCAAGACACATAACAGGTAAGAAAGTTTTTCAAGTTACAAACAACTTAATAATGCATATTAAAATCTCCAGATTTCGGATTTTTAATTTAGTCCCAAGGTATTATTTGTCAGTTCTACATTTGTTAAGTCTGATAAGTAACATTCATATACTAATTTACTCATCTTACAAGTCAAACCGAAAATGGAAGGTGATTAAATTCAAGCACACTACCAGTTAGGTATTGTAGCAACCAAAACATGGAGTATCAAAACGCATTTATAGTGGCGAAGTTTTCTGAAACAGAATCCTAGCATCGAGTTTCTTTACACTTTTTTTGTTGTATAGGTTAAAATACAATTCTGCAACTTATTATAGTAAAACAAATAAACTAAATTTACTGAGACATTATAAATCAAATGCTTAAATAACTTAATCATACCACCTCTACCACCAGTGAAATTATTTATAACTTATTTGCAAGAATTTTAATTCGATGAGCATTTTTATATAAAACAAAATATCCTATCCAGCGACACTATGTGTTTAAATATTCGCTAATGTATGGGTATGTATAGTGTAATCATGGTCTCATCAAAAGAGCGCCATATAGAGCACGTTTCGGAGCCATCAGAGCTCGTCACGGCGGCATTCATTCGACGGTTGACGGTGGTCGCAATTATGTGGAGATATGAACATACTCGATTGGGGTGAAACTCTCTTAGAGCACAATGTATGTTTTAATATAGAGCGAAGTTTTTATGTAGGTACAAGAAATACAAAATTGGCATATTAAAAATCATGTTTTTATGACGCTATTTAGAAACGGAAAATACTTAGGTATGAAATAATTTTATAATTTGAGACAAATTAATTTTATCGAACTTACGAAGAAACTGAAAGCTTAGTTGTTAGTAGTGTCTTAGAATTTATAATTTGGTCGGTCAAATCTCAAATTTAATTCAATTTTATGATAAACAATATCTATAAAAATAAAAAAAATGTTTTGATGATGATAGCTGTTACCCGCTGGTTTACTCGTGTTTCAAAGTTATTTATTTTGAAGAGATTCGGTTTGAGATTTAAAGTGGTGAGCAAATTCAAGTACGAAGTTTAAGTTTTAGCCCCGATGATGCTGTCAAAAGTGGAATAGGTAGGCTATTTATATAAAATCGAATATTAACTTACAATTTAATATTGCAATAAATAGCAATAATAAATTATAAGTAATTCTCAAAACAGTACAAACAAGTATTCCTTTGTATAAAGTATAATTATTTGGCAGTTTTTGGAAAATATTAAATAATAGCAATAACAAATCGCAATTTAACGAAAATATTGAAATGATTTTGTTTCAAAACTTCCTAACTTATGTATCACAAGACATAGTGCGGGTTCAGTTCACTGTAACTTGAATATAAATTAGCCAAAATGATCAATATGGGCATAAAAATTGTATGTTTTTCTACATTAATTTTAGCCAACTACTTGAGAAGTACAAGGTCTAAACTTCTTTAAACTATAAGCCTCAGAAAATTAGACATTTAATTTTCCTAGTGTAACTTATATTCTCTTATATATACCTATACTGTAGGCAGAAATGAGTAAAATGTTTAAACGATGGTATTCACTTTCATTTTTGTAATGGGAAATGAAATGAGGAGTAGATATTCCTGATTCGTAATAAACGTCGCTTGTAGAAATAAAAAATCTTGGCCTCAGCCTCAGCCTAAGGCTGGTATGTTATGTCTTTACCTCTCTGAAGATACTTTGTTCCTATACTTCTTCTAAGTAAGTTTTCCTTCTTAACCACTGTCGTGCCCAAAACACAAGCGATCAACGAACACTGACGTTGTTACGGCAGAGATAGGAATGTCGGGTGTTGGAAAACCAATATTTTATAAATTAAGGACCATCTTATAAGATAACACGGCCTTGATTGACTTGTAAACGTGTTTTTCTTCAGAAAATGAAATTCGGGTCGTAAATGCTATCACACAAAGACATGTATTAATATTTTACGTGGAATGAAAGCTTGGCTTATTTTCACGTACCAATTTCGTATTACGTTTATTATTACTGGAGAAATAATCTTTTCAAATTGTGGAAACGGTAACAGAAAATATTTGCGGGTAAATATTTTGATAATATTTTGCACATATTTTTATTAACACTAGACGGTGCACGCGGCTACGCACGTCTTTCAAAATTCCTCAGCTCTGACGTTGGCAATTGTTCAAACACAAAACAAAAATGAAACGATATGTAAATCACCTACAAATGTGCAAAACGGCACACACACACAAACATGACCATTGACGAGACCTCTAAGTGCTATCCACGATGCTTCTGCAGCGAGTGCCACGTAAAAACAAGTGTATTGTTTTCTGCTTCCTCGATGTTTTTAAAAATAATATGGTCTTTGACTAGTTATACATAGAGATTAATTCTCGTTTAAAGTTGAACGTAATGTTTTATTCATATTCAGAAATAATTCCGGATTATGTCAGGCTACTGTTCAGTTTCCATTTCAGAGTTATGCAAGAAGTTTGGTATAACATTATCCGTCCAGCGATGTCCGCATAGGATTTTAGTACCGACCAATTACGCTATTAAACTTGTTGCTAGTAGCGAAATGTACAATTGAATTTACACAGACAATATTTGTATCAATACCTATAGGACTTTACTGAACTGTCGTTTCATGGCTACACCAAATAGCACCTAGTGTAACTATGACGGATGTTGAGACACAATTATTCCAAACCTCTAAAAAAGTGACTATATAGTATCTAAATTTAAAAAAATCAATGAACCCTTGATAAAACCTAACCTCTGTAAATTAATGTAGCCAACAACCATCTCGAATACGTTTACTTTCAACAATAGGTACAACATAGCAGTATCACCTCAACCTAAACCGAGAGTTGTTATAATTATTGTAGGTTTATGTTTGTCAGTTTATTTATCACCCAAAACATATTAAAAGTTTTCATACTTAATTTATGTAGTAGCTTGAAATCCCTGTCAACATTTAGGATACCTTTTACTACAGCAACATGCTTTGTTCCATCACTAATCACGAAGTCACTTCGACGTATGTACGAAGTTGAGGGCAACGTCTAGTAATAAAATAAAACGGAAAGCTTTATTTTTAAAAGGAATAAAGAAAATGAACTTATGAACCAAAT
The DNA here is from genome assembly GCA_002245505.1 of Calephelis nemesis. Classification (NCBI taxonomy): domain Eukaryota; kingdom Metazoa; phylum Arthropoda; class Insecta; order Lepidoptera; family Riodinidae; genus Calephelis; species Calephelis nemesis. Next base: position 16,282 of record NJDD01007440.1, read on the forward strand.
TGACGTTTTCAGATGTTTACAAAGTAAACAGCGTAGTCTGTTGTATTATTGGTGATTTTCTGTAGAGAATCGCTTCGGGCGGGAATAATCGTGATCCGCATTCTGTTCCGGGAATGTAATGGATTGTCTGTCAACTGCTGATGCTTCAGTAAGTTACCTGCTAGTCAATTTGAGTTTATTCAATTTAATATTGTTCTTTTAGAACAATATGTATATGTTGCAAATTTAATTCTAATTAATTCTTTTCAAGTTTATTTTACATTTTGATACTTTGATTCAAAACTTTTGTTGTTCATTTTTATGTATTGTGTGCAGGCACGGCTTTGGGTGACAACTAGTATTATCAATATCAGAATTGCTAATCATATCACGTTTGAACAGCATAGTCGGCAGGAGACGATTGCAAATGATCCAAACCTATTTCGTGTACCGCATCTCACACGAAGCCTCGATACGCTTTCATCTTTATTTATTTTGATAGAATGGTTTCATATTTCCAGCAATAAATATAACAGAGGAAGTAGACGTTTCACTCAAGTCAAATGGACATTAGATATATCTCTGGAAGGAAACAACAACGTGCTTTTGATACATTGAACAACAATGTCGTTTCTGATTTAATTCCTGAGTCGCGAAAAAATCTGTTTTTCAGGTTTCTCACAAAAAAAAATATTTTTAAGATGCCCGGTTGGCGATAAATTTGCTGCTCGTTGTGGTTTCTGTGTAACTGATGTTATGGGGAATCACAAGAAATTTGAATTATACTTTTCTAAATTTACTCTCCCAGGAATATAAAATGCTAACGATACTGGCAAAAAAAGTTCCGTTAACATTTTACATGTAGATACCAACATAATTCTAAAGTTAAAAAAACAAATAACCCCCTAACAAAACCTATTCGTAATTTAGTTAAGAAACGTCACGATCACTTCAACTTTCAAATAAGAAAATTGCAATTGAAATCGGTACTCCGACTTACAAGCCCACACACACGTCAAACTTATACTACTTACCCTTCGTTTTTTCTAGTCTGATAAATTAAAGTGATCTAAAACTTGTAAAGTTGACACAGAAATATATATTACATTTTATTCCTCACTGATATTAACTGTTATAAGAAATGCTATTTTTTTTTATTACCATATTTTTCTTCGTGATATTTTCTTAGGTTTTCTCATAAACATAATCTAGCAATGAATATTTATTAGTACTAATACTGTATGGTAATATGTGCAATATCATTATTTTTATAATACGGAACAAACAGGAGGTCACAAACACGTCAATATTTGTAACATATGTAGGGCTTCAATATAAAATAGTAACTGGACAACCGAGCTTTCCTCGATATTTTTGGAGTGAAAACTTCTTTAGCGGCGTTGCGCACTTTTTTTGGAATGAGTAAAAACTTCTAAACTCGCGTCAGATCATCAGATCGTAAAACGGCGCAGGGCGCATGCGTGAATAAGACGTCGCAATATCTAATATAATACGTAGATTCAATGCTGTTTTTGTATTGCTTAGATATTTCCGAAGAGTATAGGATTCGTAATGGATAATACGCCGCAAATTACCTACCATTACATTCTCACAAGACAAAATGATAGCAGATACGTATAATATCAACGGACATTGATCTATTTGTTCCATCTTGAAAATAAGCTTTATGTATAGACGAGCAATGTTCGTTATACAGATAATCATTATCATTACATATAATAAAACTAAGTTGATAAAATGTGCGTGCCGATAAAACTTAAAAAGGATACGATAAAGGGACTTATAGTGCAATAGCCCTTTATCCCCCCTCGAACAAGAAAGTTCCCGTTTTAACTCAAAGGGATAATATATCTTTTTAAAGATGTAAGGGCTTTTCAATTCCTCAACTTCGCCATCTGTTGTCGAGTAGTTGAATTATTTGTTCAAGTCCAGGGAAGGTTTAAAAGATAAGGAAAAGGAAAAAAACTTGCGAGAAAACTAAGAAAAACAACATTTTACTTTTTCCCATACAAACTGAACGAGTGGAACGAAGTTCGCCGGGACAGCTAGTATTAAATAAATAGACTACGCGGGTGAAGCCGCAGGTAGCAGCTAGTAGTATTTATATACTACTAAATATAATTATTATTATACTACTAAATATATAATATTATAAATATAATTATTAATATACTACTAAATATAAATATAATTATTATATAATTTAAAAAGTACTATAAAGTATGCGCATCGGCTATATTCGCCAAGCTCCGGAAATCCGAATGTATTTTAAAGATATCTATTTATAGAGTTGTTGTTACATAATTAATCATTTCGTTTAAATTTAAATTAGGTCAGCGTATTTAAAAATAAAAATATAAAGTGTGAAAGAGTTAAAAGTGTAAAGCTGAAGCGCATAATTTAAATAGTAGTACTGTACTAGTCTAAGGCTATGTTTCACAATGTATCAGTAAAGCAATCAGTAGCTACTCACTGAGTAAATTACTTAACAGTTAAATCCTTTCAGTAAATTACAACGCGTTTCAGAACCGTCTGAACAGTATTTTTATGTGTCGAGAAACTATTTAACACTTAGGAGGCTGACGAGTGGCAACAACAACTAATGTTTGGGTTTCAAAGTTTGTAAAATTTACATAAATAAACAGTTTTGTAAAATTATTCACTGTTTTTGGCTAATGTTCTTATTGCATTATATATATTTTATTAAGTTTTTAGTAAAAAAGGTATATTTTTCATAAAACATTAAGAAAAGTTACAAAAAAACAGAGATTGTTAAGCAACTTAAGTTTATGACAACAAAACCAAATAAAATTGATTGCATAATATGAGAATGCACTTTTGACGAAACGTAAATGTCATCTGTTTTTTGGCAAGTATCAATACTCAATAGTCAATATGTTGAATATCTTCACGTCTATATCCCCAAAGAGGTAGGCAGAGGTCACAACCGGGGCACCCACAAATAGCCGAAAAGTCACACAATACGGTAGGTGGCAAAACTATCGTCAACCAGGCATATGACCAATCCTGAGCAACGTTATCTTTCTTAGATACACACGACCCGGGAATTGAACCCGGGACCTCAAGAAGTCAACTCCGACGCCAGACCGCTAGACCGTTGAGGCGATTAATCAATGTTTGTATTTTTTTTTAAACTTTAAACAAAACAATTATTTTTATTGATTTTTCAATTTAATTTTTCACCTTTGATTGGAGCTCACCTTTAATATTATTTGTTCGATTTCGAACTATTTGCAGCCTTCAAGGTTCGGTAACTAAATAAAATAATCATCTAAATCCTCTTCAATGTTATCAGAAATATCCATAATTTTCAAAAGAACATTTTACCCTAATAAACATCTAAAACGAACAATAGCAACTTGGGTCATATCTAGCCGAATAGAATGTGTTGTTGACCATATTTTGTTGAAATTTAAAGTTACTCGACAAGTAAATAAGTTAATCGCTACTCTGTCCGACCTATAAGTTACCGGGCAGTTTAAGTGATGATTAGTGTTACTTGATGAGTGTGAAACGCAACAACGTGTTTTACTTTGTACTTAACTTTTAAGTAGCCTACTCAGAACTTTACTCAGACATTGTGAAACATAGCCTTAGTGACTTCAATGGGACAGCCAAATCCCATTAGCCAGTAAACGAAGTAACGCGGGGCTTATGTTATTTGGAGGACGGACGGGTGTCAATTCGGGTATTTTAAAACATTGCAAAAAGCCTTTCGATATAAATACAAATACAAAGAATCCTATCTGGCAATGCTTTCACATGGTTTTAGGTAGCAAATAGATATTAGATAAAATGTACATAATATTTATTTACGGAATTTTTACGCTCATATTGTCGAAGAGTTAGGCAGAAGTACACTACTACTACGGTACTACTCATTAGTCCCACAATTTGATATGTGGCAAGCGTATCATATATGGCATGCACATATCTAATCTCAGACTACCTTGTTTTTATTAGAAAATATAAAAAACATGTTTTGTAAATTGACTGAGCATTGAATTCGGGACCTAATAGATTTGATACTTACTTATACTTAGCTAGAAGATGCCTTTTCAATCTTAGCTTGAAGACTCTTGAGTTTTATTATTTTTTCATATATTTAAATGAAGAAACACTTGTACTGTTTTACGTATCACTTATACTTTATTATATTATTATGTATGTGTATGTGTGTTATAAAGTATAAGTTATACGCAAATCAGTACAAGTGTTTCTTCATTTAAAAATATGAATATTTGGAAGTTTTACCAAGTGCCGACGATGGAAAATTTCAAATATTTTTTAATTTAGATTGTTAGAATAATAAATTAGTAAAACAGTATCTTCATACCCGTGTCCCCGAAGATCCTACCGCTTATCACCCACCGGGTAAAAATCCCAGCCCTGGAAACGCTGTTCTTATTAGAAAAAAATACTTATTGTTGTCCGACCCAGTAATCAAACCAAGGACATGAAGTTAAATTCTATGCTGAGGCGCTAAACCACAGAGGTAACCACAAAAAAAAGAATAAATAAAGAAAGGAGAAAACAGTAATTTCTTTTATTATTTGAATATTTGTTATGAACAGTTATGAAAACATACTGAAATTCTTCAAAACAAAATGCTGAAATGCGTCTTTTCTCAAGGGTTGTAAACAAAACACTAGATAATTTCTAATTTTAAATCAAATTTATTTACTAAGTATCATTTTGTCTAGTCGTAATTTGAAATTAAATCGTTACTTAGTAGAGTAATTTATTTCAGTTAACGTTGACAGTTTAAGTAAAACATTTTTCTTAACAGAAAATATTAGACAGTGATAAATGAAAAAAATTGTTTCGCCATATTGTGTGTAACATAAAAATAACCTTTGATTACTTGTACCCACGTCGTATATTTGCTCATTAGATTTCTTTTCGCTTGCATTTTCGCTTTCCTTCCTATTTTTTTAAAAAAGACAGTAAACAAGCGCATGGTTCTCCTGATTGTAAGATACAGTCGTGGCCTAAACAAAATGTATGAAATGGATCAGTCCATTTGCTGTGACGGCATGTTAGGTATGCTATAGAAGCGTGCTTGCCATTGTTATCTTCAATTAGGGCGAAAGGCTGTTTTGTAAATTAATTAATCTAGCCTGTAGTTGCCAACTCCGAAATCTTGGCTGTGCATATAATAGACTAGATTTTTTTTAATAGTTAAATGTTATATAAATAATAAAGAATTACACTGAAATAATATATAGTAATTATAAATATCCCTGGACAAGTTACACAAATTGAATCTAATAACCAAATTATATGTTTGTGTTATGGGTGTTAGTTAACGATTCCAATACACAGAAATACTTAAATAGATATCAGAATAAATTTAAATACAAATAAAAACATTAAAACAATACGAACAAATATTAAACAACATATTTTATATAAATTGTAAATGCTAAGTAATAAATATTTAAATTAACGTACTAAATCATGTCGTATAAGCAACGTCCTCAAACTTAATTCACTGTTTTTTGTCATTTGAACGGCTATTCCTTTTTTGTGGATTCAGACCAGTGTACAGCAATCCTCTGTTTTTACTTGTGGCTATTTTTGCCTTTAGATTTTACCGTAATGTAACTAACTATCTTTGTTCTTTTATAGCCTAATGGACGCGGAAAGTGGTCGAGTAGTTTAACAAGATTTACTTTAACTGTTGATAACTTTAGGGACTTTCAAGAAACGTGTTTACACTATCAAAAAATACAACATCCGATTTGTCTTTTGTGATATGATAGTAACTATAACACTAGTGATAATATTGTTCATACATACATATCTTCAAGTTAGTTCTTTGTGGGACTAAGAGAGTATCACGATCCTTGAAGATAATTCTTTTCAGACATATGAGTTGGTTTGGGAGATACTTAAAACTGCCTTAATAAAACTGAACTATTTGATATTGGAATGTCATCTTAGGTCTTCAGGGATACATCCGTGATAATATTTTTGCTATGCGACGGTAAACTACTGAAAACTACTCTACTATTTAGAGACTTACATTACTATGTCAGGATTTTTTGTTGAATTCAGTTTTAATTTTTTTAATCATGTCCAACATAAATAATGATGATCAAGTAACTACACCTGATAACATTTAACAGTCTCCTAGCTAAAAGGTCAACCCAAATATTATTATATTTGGCCTTTAGTCTGTGACAATAAATACTGACCTACTTTCAAAGCCACGAGGATGAAAATACTTATAACAATGACTCTGCTCTGTGTTATTATTGATGTTTAGATTTTTTCCTTCACAGGTTCAAACAATCGACAAACCAATTTTTTGGTTCAACTACTACTGGTAAGCACTCTGGGAGCAGAGATCTTATTGATTATTATTCATTTAATTAAAGCTCGCCTCACACGAGCTACATGGCAGGGAGGCAGATGGTCTTTTCTATTCAGTGGACAGACTAATTTTAAGAGATAAAATTTTCGTTTTATATTGGCCATAAATTTTATTATTTAAAATTAAACTTTTTGCTCTATTTCAGAAACATGAAGGAATTTAAAATATGTTCAAAACTTAGCACATATATATTTTATAACGAAATGTTAAAATAATGCCTAGCTGGAATATCATATGAAAGTATGTACATCAAGATATGAATTTACAAGGAGGTTCTCACTTAAAACTTCTAACTAATGAAGGTCGTGTGGTCCTTTCAGCTCGTTATCTAAATCATTTTACCTACCTTTCATACATGAGATGTAAATATAGGCATCCCTTTCTTATCTTACTATTTTGGAACAAGGCCATTTTCCTTGACTACATAGTCTGTAGTTTGAGAATTTCAGTTTAGAGGTTTATGAAAGTAAGAAAACAGAGTTCCTAGACAAACTATACATCATACATACTTATACTAATTAAATTAAATTTGTGTAGTCTGTGAATATCTGTAGTTTAAGCTGAAATCAAAGGTACCTATATAGTGAAATTGCGACTCAGACTGATTGCCGTCTGTCGCCAATTAGCGTTGTTGGCTCGAGCCTTACTACGTTATTGGGAGATATTTGCGAATCTTGCAATTCATTCCAATTAGTTCTTACCTATTTAAGTAGAACAAAGTTAAAAAAAAAATTAAAGTACCTGCTAATACTTCACTTTACTGGTTGAGTCAGTGAGAAAAGGTCGAACTCTAAAGTACTCATGAAATTAAATCAAATAAACTGTTAAAAAAAAATTTAAAACTTTACATCACTAAACTACAAAGAAATAGATAACTAAGAAAAACTCCTCTAAATAAAACTTAATATAATACGAAGGATATTAACGACCTCCCTTTTAGACGTACGCATTACAAAAGAAAAATTGTTATGAATGTGATTCAGCCGCACTATAGCCTTTAGAAAAAGGCAGTTAAAGTCCTTTTCTTTTATTTCGAAATGCTCATGGTAATAGCAATAAAATATTTGAAGCGTGAAATTGACGGTTCTCTTTGTTAAATTGTTTTATTACTATCAACAAAAAGTGTTTAATCAGTAACTGTATAGTGCAAAAACTTAAAGTCTAGCTTCAACTTTAATAGTCACCATTTTCTTGTTCCAGTTTAGAAGGTAGGAATATTTATGAACCTATTCAAGAATTAAAAAACATGAGTTGCCTCTTACGAGCTGCCTTAAGGGGTGAAATTGTTGTCATAAGGATATAAATATACATGAGGTTCAAATAGGGCAATTGCAATGTTCTATATCTGTATGACATAGATGCAGATGTATCCTAAGTAATACCAAGTAAACGTTGCGAAATAGCCGTTACATCCCAAATCTGAGGTCTTATTTACATACCAAGTACACAACATGCGATTACTCTTCGTGTAAGCGATACTAAACCCTATTAATTTTGACATAAATTTTAATGTTTTTATCAGAAAATATAATAACTATCCTTGATATAATTCTAATATGATATAATTCTAATAACTATCCTTGATAGATGCGTTAATATATTTTTAATTTTATTTTAAATGTACCTTTGTACTTTGTACCAGGTAAATTTTAATGAAAGAAAAAGAAAAATGTTACAAGGAATCTATTTTTCCAGTTATGTAAATGGGATCAAATTTAATTCTATAATTAACCAATGATGCAGCAATAGTTTCAGCAGAATTTTAGAAATGTTTTTTGAAAAACGCACTTTAGTGGTGGTTTTACTGGATCTATGTATACATACATTAAATACTTATTATCTCTAGTCCAAAATAATGGTAAAATTATGCTCACTGACCCATGTATCTGATAGTCTCTTACTCTAATAAAAAAAGGAACGTATTACACTGACCCAGTTACACGCTTAATGCGGATTGGTCACAGTTGTAGAAACAGTATGTCCTACTAGGATATTGTGTAACTAATTATTAGTACAATCTACCAAGAATTATTTACTCAATACTGTGCGGGTTTAATTTTTTTTCCTGTTAAGAGAACTTCACAAGTCTGATATTATAACAATCTATAGAGAAATAGCTATTTGGCTACGTCCCACATGTAAAATTTAAAATGGGCCATTTAAATAATCGCAAATGATCACTAACGTATGTAGCGTATTGTTAACGTATGTGGTTAATTTATTTAGGTTTAATTAAATTATAGAAAGTGAATCAAAAGGTAACGCAATTGCGTTACCTTTAGAATCACTTCCAATTGGTAACTCTTGAAGTATTTGTTTGAAGTTAAAGTTTTTTTATTTCTATCCACTCTCCATGTGGTAAGAGATAACCGTTGCCGAACGTATATAACTTAAGTAAACAAATTATTTGCTTTATTCATTTGTGTTAGTCAACAATTCTAGTGCATAAAAATAAGGGACCAAAATATATAGTGAATACTCAAACAGGGAAATATCCGTAAAGATAAATTATATCGTCGATGTTCATTACACAAATGCCTGCCCCATGCCTGAAATCGAACCAGAACCTCGCGGTTAGTCGGTGAAGTTAGGCATGTGCACTTACACCTTGTCTAATGAGGAAGGCAAAAAAGAACAATGGATGTTACAGGTGCATTGCCGTCGTGCGTAAGTTTAATGTTGTACAAATCTACGGTCTACCTTATCTCTGGACCAATGACAACGTCAAACATTAAAATTATGCATTTTTTACTTTTACTTTTTAAAGAAGTAGAAATTTAGTTAAATTTTCTTAGGAAGACTGTAACTTGTCAAAATAAGAAATAATTCAAATAACTCGCAATGAGTTACAACAAAACGGGGACAAAAACTTTACTCAATACTTTAATCAATATATTACTTTATTTGGTGAAATATTGCTTTTTACGAAGTTAATATACGCTCCAGGGTAATAAATTTTAATTTTGTTCAGTATTGATATTGGACGGAACACATGGACAATAAAGTTGTATATTTCTTTTGTTAAGGAACAAGTATCAAAAATTGTATATTTTGTGGAAACTTTGTATATCTGAATATGATAGACTAAACATGTGAAAACATACGTCTAACATTGGGATACGTATGTTACAATTCCATCGCACGTTTGTGCATTGTAAGTGTAAGATATATGATGACATCTGTCTTATTTATTGCCTTTGGCGTCCTGTGGTCTGGTGTCGGTTCCTTCACGTGATCTCGGCTCGATACCCGAGTCGGGCAACAGAAGGAAATCGTGTTTTTGTTCGATTTTCTTTTCTTTCGATAAAAAATAACGTTGTTCTGAGTTGAACATGTGCCCGTTTTGTGATAGGTTTGTCACATATCACATAGTAGTACTTAGCTTCTTTGGCAAGTCCCAGGTAATCTAGTTGTATCTCTGCTTAATTGTAAAAGGGTTACAGGCGTGAAGATACATATTTTCAGGTAAAGTGTTTTTGCGAGGAAGGCATAGAACGTCGAGTGCCAAGTGTCACTATCCTTACCGACATGCCCAGCTTTCACCACATTGATTATACACAAATCATACAAAAATTCCGTTTTACGATGCTCTGAATACCACCTGCGGATAAAACTAATGCGATTTGGTCATGAAATGTCAAAACAATGTCGTCTTGAATACTTATATACACATTTGCATTCGCCTTGCATGTCTGTTTTGCCTTGGATGTCTGTTATCTGCCATTCCTTCCACATGACCAAACCAATTGATAATATAGTACGAGTAAAAAGCCGATCCCAACACTCCAAATATTGGAACTTGTCAAACTCCTTTACAAATACAAACGTATTGCCCACCATATACCTTAGTGTGTCTGTAGCAGTGTATGTCCAATCTCTTTGGACAAGTTGGTGTATCACCCACTAATTTTAATTAAATTTAACTATCTGGACACGCGTAAAAAAAGTGGCCTTTCCAAATGACGGTATAATAGGCGATAATAATTTTAAGTTTTACCAACTGGATACACGTATGTCCAGCCCCTTGTGTGGAGTTGGTTAATCAACAGCACTTCTTAAATTCGCTTAAAAATATGAATCAAATCATAAATTTCGTTACATTTAGATATTACTTTTGTTGAGAGATTGGCACGTGAAATAAGGAATGTCGTGAAGACAAGGCACATGCACACCTTTTTTTTAAATTCTCGTATTTATAGAATGCATATTTTGATTTTTCTAAAGGAGCTTACATTTTTATCGTAATTATACATAGATTTTTAAAAGTATACGAAAAAACTATCATAAGAATTTATTTTAATTAGTTTTTGTTTGTATTTCCAAGTCGTTGGTACTTAGTTGTTAATTATCTGCATGGCTTTCTTTTGCAAGTAAAATATTGTATTTACCTCAGCTAAATATGTATTGAAAAGAAAGTCAGAAAAGAAAGTCATAACTAACGTAAATTAATACACATCTACTTTGAAATCTTTTCCGATTTCTACACTACAAAAGAGTCGGTTATAAAGTTATCCAATTACTCAACGAGATGATCTCCACGATGAAAGCCGGCGTAAAATGCTAAAACTAAAATCTCTTAATAGCCGGGTTTCTGCACATGCACGGCCGCCTTTTTTTTAGCTCTTAAAGCTGGATATCCTATAACGAGCTCTTCGTTCAATCCCAAGAACTAAGTTATTTGATAAAATAAGGCTAGAATTCTACTAAGTTAAAATCTTCATACATAATAATCTACTGCTGTTCGTTAGTCTCGTTAAAACTCTAGAGCAGCTCGATTTATAAGGCTAATTTTGGTTTTGAATTATTTGTGCAGTCCAGAGAAGGTTTAAAAGATAAAAAAAAGACTACAAGGAAACTAGGATAAACATTTTAAGTTTTTCCATACAAACAGAAGTTCACGGGACAGCTAGTAAAAATAATAAAACATAATTGTTTGTGAGCGAAATTTACAACGCAAAAAAGGAACTGTATTTCATGATTGTAAAAAATACATGCCGCTTATGGACAACAAAAGCGATATTAAACCGGAAGCTGTGATTTTCAGCATAGTGGCGGTGGCGGCGTG
>NJDD01007444.1:206-14229 GCA_002245505.1 Calephelis nemesis
AAAAAAAAAAAAAAAATCATACAGCTCACACAAAAGGTAAGTTTTTATATAATAATACATTATAAAAGTACCTAATTCAAGAACTATACCATCTAACTACATAAACTATATAAAACAGGATATCTTCAAGCTTGCACAAATTTGATAGAAGTGGAACTACTAACTTGGTGCTGTATAAGTTTTACTATCGTTAGAGACAGAGCTAAACAGTTTTCTATAAATTTATTGAAAGCCATAATTACCAATGTTATAAATACAAAATTTTTTCTGCGTAATGTTCTTGACCTTTAGGAGGATGGCCAAATTGTACCTGCGACGAAACGATGGCGTCACCATATGACATATATATAAAAAATGTCCTTAATTTTTAGATTTTAAAAACCACAAGAAATATCTCTCTAACTAGCCACAAAAAAATACTTAAATAGATACCAGAATAGATTTAATAAACACCCACTAAATTAATACTACTTTATTGTGACCTTATTGGTTTTTAAAACCTAAAAATTAAGAATATTTTTATTATATATGTCATATGGTGACGCCATCGTTTCGTCGTAAGTACGATTTGGCCATCCTTCTTTCATTCATATTTGGTAATCAAAGTCTGTAATTATTAATTATTCATGTTTTTATGTACTATCTACGCATTAAGTCAACTAACATACTGATTAAATATGTGATTCTCGTGATAAAAAATAATTTATGTGAGTCCATAATAAGTTTAACCGTTTTGTTCAACTACGTACAACGGAACGTTATTTGTCATCGACCTGCGCGTTCATCACATACAAGTATTTACTTCAACTTCACTTTTGACATTGTTGTGAATTATGACAAAGTCCAGAAATCCAAAATAGACCATTTTGGATTTCTTTCTGTTGTTTTAACCTTCACATTGTTTTACGGCCTGATAACGATACTTGTGACGACTATCTCTGCTTTCGATTTTGCTTCTTGATTTTTTGTATAAGACATCACTCAGACGTGGACGACACAAATCACCTCGAACAACAAGATAATGACGCACCTACAACATCTATGGTGTCTTTAAGTCACGGTTACCTCATACCATCAGGAGAGCCGTGTGCTGGATCGCTTTCTTGTGCATATCTTCACGACAAGTCCCTTACGTGGTAAGCAGAGAGTGTCGAGTGCCAGACCTCACGATCCTGACATACCTGTCTGGCTTCCTTCACATTCATTACCCTTTTCATACAAACACGCCGATTTCGGAGACTCTTGACACCACCCTCGAATAATATTCGGGTGATCTGATCGCGGAATGTCAACCTTGGTCTCTGCAGGTACCTACATCCATCCACATTCGCATTGGTTCGCTCACACATCTGCTTCGTCAATCTTTCGTCTGTCATTCTTTCCACATAGCCGAACCAGTAGAGCATGCCCTTTTGCATTTTAACACCAGCACTTTCTTTTAATCCCACTCTTTCGCGGATCTCACTGTTACGAATGCGGTCAGCGAGCGTTACACCACAGGTTTACCGTAGTGCTTTCATTTTAACCGCATTTATCCTACTTTCATGCTCTTTCTGATATACCCAACTCTCGCTTCCATACAATAACGTTGGGATAAGCACAGAATTATGCAAAGCGAGTCTAGCTTTTTGCCTCAAAACCTCGCTTTGGAATAGCTTACCCAACGCTCTATTTACACTATTTCCTGCACTTACTCTCCTTTCTACATCCGCGGTGTACCTTCTATCCCTGCTAAAAGCACAACCAAGATATACAATTTTATTTACTTGCTCCAGCACTACATCATAAACCAAAACTCTTACATCCGTTCTGGCTTACGTCTCTTTCAATTATTTCTCTTTCCATTGTTTTGGTTTTTATCGCATTCAAATGTAAGCCCCTTTCTTTACAATCTCCTTCCATAACTGTGACCAGTGTTTGAAGCACAGATGGTGTAGAGCCTAAGAGTTTCTGAAACCGGCGTGTATGTATGAAAAGGGTATGAATGTGGAGGAAGCTAGACAGGTTTGCGTTTGTCAGGATCGTGAGGTCTGGCTCTCGATACTCTCTGCCTACCCCCTAAGGAACTTGGCGTAAAGATATGTATGTATGTATATAATTTGTATCTTTGGGGTTAGATTCAATTTGTGTAACTTGTCCAGAAATATTTACTTATTTATAATTTGATTTTGTACTTTTTTTTGTATTGGTATCAAGTGTTATAGTGCATTCATTACTGCAACCTCATATTGTTTTGTAAAAATGTTTTTATTTGATTGGGCTGAGTTATTTATACCATCACTATATGGTTGTTTTAGATAACTTCATCGGACTATGTTTGTCATCTCTGTTCGATGAGACTCAAGAGAGTTGCAATACATAGTATGCAGCAAAATATTGAGCAGCAGGTAGAATCAGACACCAAGCTGGAGTCAGATCTGGAGCCATATCCAGAGTCAGAGCCTCAGCTTCAACCCCAAGAAGCTAGAAGCTCTCCACACATCAATCAACAACCTGAAGAAAAACCCGGGAAGATTACTTTATCGCAGTATAGACGAGCAGCTAATACTGCAACACATTGTGTTTTTTCTAGTAGCCAGAACAGAGATTTGCAAAGGGTTTCTGACACTTTAAAAGTAACAACTCTAAGCAGATACAAATATTACTTACCTATGAATGCTCGTATAGTAGTACCATTCAAATTATGCGCTTCGGCTATATTCGACAAGCTTCAGTTATCCGAATGTATTTTAAAGATATCTATATAGAGTTGTTATTATACATAAGTGTTTTGATTAAATTTAGATTAGGTCAGCTAATTTAAAAATAAAAGTATAAAGTGTAAAGCCGAAGCGCATAATTTAAATATTAGTACTGTATTTGTGTAGAACATACATTTAGTACTGATTGGGATATGTTGTTCAATTCACAAAATATAACACACTTACGGCTGAGCAAGTGATATATGCTTTTCCTTTTATATGTAAATGCTTTTAATACATTTTTGAATTTTTCAAGTACAGAAAGAATTATTGATGAACATCTGTTTTATTTTTGGCTAGGAATAAGTAAACAGAAATTTGAACTTTTATTATATGAAATACTGCGTCTTATAGAAACCAATAGAGGCATTTTGGGTTTAGGTGCTCTTCTAAGGAAGATGAGAACTGGTGTTTCTGATGACCGGTTATCCTAATTATTAATGGTTCCAAGATGAACATTAGAAAGATTGATGGATAAGGTTAGGGAAATAGAGTACCAGATTTTGTACCTTGATATCTGAGACTTCAACATGAACCCGTGAACAAATGTTGCAACACAATTTAATGATTCCCGATGCAATTTATAATAAAAATAATGAAATTACGATAATTATATGTGATGGGTCTTATATTTATATAAACAAAAGTTCCAACTGTATGTTCCAAAAGGATCCTTTTTCCCTACATAAGTATAAAAACTTGTTAAAGCCTTTTGCAGTGACACCTGATGGCTACATTGTAGACTGCTTTGGCCCCTACAAAGCTACCAAATCTGATGCAGATATAATGAAGTCTCTTTTCATAGATGACCTCTAGACCTCTCCTCTCCGACAATATCTCAGATAATTGAACAATTTTTCAGGGTATTTTCTTAAATTTTCCTAGAGTTAAAAAACCGCTTTGGCTTTCGGTTTGATAAAATTTGCTTTGCTTCACTATGGATTCCCGGTGAGTTTATGGCCCTTAGAGATTCGATTAGTTTGTTAGAGGCGTTCAACTATAAAACATATATGTCAGAATCCCAGCTTGAGAGATAACATAATCTTACCACCCAACAAGCTAATAGAAGTCTTTGTGTTATGATATGTTGTTGGGTAGTGGAAGTGGTTAAGGGTACCTACTTTAAGCGAGACTAAAATATTTCAGCAAGATTTTTGTAATAAAACTGTTCCTCGTATGATGCAAATGTTTTTCATAGCTACAGCCTTTTAAAAAAATTGGCATTTGTTTAAAAAATTGGAATAATGCTAAGCAAATCATGAATATGATTAGGGAACGATTTAATAATAATTATGTCATTCAATAATAATTGATCAGATCTTATGAACAGTATGAATATGAATAGACGAACATCAGATTTCAATAGTATAACAGCTTATTCCAACACCAATATTGTATTCCCCCGTTTAGAATATAGTGACGTTATTTTATTTGCCCTCGGAACATATTAGATTCGACAGGCTAGGTTATTATAGTGAGCGTGCCGGATTTCATGGAAGGTATCGAATTTAATAAGCAGAGGAAACATTAATGTAAGAGTATTGTTTGAAAGGAAGTGGAAATAATTATCTAATAAGAGAAAAAATCAAATCCAGACACATTTAACAAATATATATTATATTTATATGTTAATTGAAATAATGTGACTGGAAGAGAAGCTATAATAAATTATTGTTGTAATTGTGTCGTTGGTAGAAGAACGGGTGGGTGCCGTGCACATGTCTTGACACTTGTGGGGTACCTTTGATAGGCCAGGCATCATCAGAACCAGCCGCATTCCTGGATGCTGTAGTTATAAGAGAGGATGATGAATAAAGAGTATTTTTGTCAAGCCTATTTCTTTTATTTTAAATATCTCCTCCTAAATCCTACTTAACTACCATTACTGGATATGTTGATATTTACGCACCTTGCAGTGAAGACTGATAATCCAGTAGGTAGGAAGAGACAAATTCTCTTCAGACATAATTGATGGGGTCAAACCATAAAAAAACATTGAAGACTTTCAAGAGAGACTACGTGTGATGTTTTGCCATCCTTGTTGTATAAACTACAAGTGTAATTTAAGTAAAATACAGAATTTCATTGAGTTATCGGTCAAAATCAGTCTTCGAAGTGGAGCAGACTCCACGAGCCAGCTAGACAGACGACCCTTTTTGACATGTTAAATGGGTTATTACAACGTTGCTGAATATTTAGCTGATAAAACACTTGAAATTAATTGCTCCTCATGCCAATCTCTTATAAATATAATGTATCATTACATTAATTATTGCAAACATATTTTAAAATAAGAAAAAAAGACAAGCCCGCCGAGTTTCTTACCGGACCTTCTAAGTGTGCGGCCGCGTTTTGATCCAGTGGTAGATTTATTATTACATAGACGCGTCACAAGTGCCTCTTGTAGGTTTACGTGAAATAAAGATAATTTATTATTATTATATCTTTTAGATGCTAGTGAGACTTTGCCGCGACGCAAGTATTGTGGTGCGTGTGGCCGCAATAAATGGTTTGGGTGAGCTGCTTTTGCAAAGACCGTGCGATGAATTGATCGATGCATTCCTAACGGGACCAATGCATCAACTGTCTGATCCAGAAATTAAGGTAAATATATCTCTCTGCCCTTCTAATAAGTAGTGGCAACTTTTTGACTACTGCGCTGCATAAAGTTGCGACTTTTCGGCGTTATTGAGCAGTAAAATACACACTTTATCTAAAACTAAAAAGACTTATCACATTAATGATCACGTTACTACTGCCTTAGGGATGTTATATACTGTCTTAAAGTAGGTTTTTTTTTAATAATATATCATACCTACTTTTTAAAATATAGTTGTTTAAGGCGTTTGTGCGTTTTTTTATGTTAATATCTATTTTTAAGTCTAGTCATGTATACACACTTTTTGTAGTATTCACTATATAGTAAAGATCTAATTTTGCAACGAACTTTGACGCGATTTCACCAAGATTCTTAAAAAAAATAAGTGTAGTTTTCATTATGGTGGGGACAAGAACATAAAACTACTGAATTTGTTTCATCATCATCATTATACTATAGTCGTCTGCCATTAACGCAAAGGTGAAGAAGTACAATAAGATTTTTGTACCGAATGACAAAAATCTCGTTGAGGCAGCGGAGAGTTATAATTAGTGTTTGGTGTAATAGTCCAGATAATGCATATTTCGTCAAGGCTGAAGTGTAGCGCCTACCACCGCATTTACGCATACGAATAGAGGCCAAATAAGGCTGAGCACACATTGTAGTCACGTCAGTTTTAATATAAACGAGAGATTATTAATGGTCATGTGCGCAACGATGTAAACACAGAAGGGAAGTCAAAAAACGTTAGTCAGATTTGTAGATGCTATTTTTGTCGGTATTAGGTAATATTGTCTGAGTCGTTTTGTTCCAAATTTGCGCGCGCAACGCTATATCTATTTATAACGCAATAGTCTTTCTTGAAACAGTCGTGACTAGAGTATTTGCTCAGACTTATGGTATGCACGCAATACACGTGTATTGCATGTATACCATCTAAATTACTTCTGTTCTTGGGCAAGTTAGCTCTAACATTTTAACGAATTTCTTCGGATGTTTTGCTCAAATTGTTTATTTATTGTCCAAACGCGGACAGAGCAGACATCTTGTTCCATATATTATGAGAGCAATAAACGAATTTCACTGAGGTTGTTATAATAATATCTTTATTGGTACACAAACGTTATCATAAACATAAAGATAATACAGTACAATGGGCGAGCTTATCTCCAGCAACAGAGATTTCTACCAGCTGACCCGTAAAAAGGAAAAACAGAAACAAACATCATTTACCATATCATGCTACCAGTTGACCGATTTGTACGTGTAGCATTTCTTCGTAAAATTTAATTTCACACACACTTAAGATATCGTTTTTAATACTCGCACTTATACATCTATTTAAACTAATTAAATATCGTGTGCGTCATTTCAGCTTGGACTATCTCTACTGAGTTTTGTGCCAGTCCATTTATCCGTTTAGTAGTTTTACAATTATAGTGTCAGCTTTTTTACTGTCCGCTGTTGGACATTGAATTCGTTTAGTTGTAAATTTTTGTAGAATTCACTTGACCCGTCTGGTGTTAATAAGGCGGATATTACAGTGCACCGTACACCGCTCTGGTATACGGTAACGTGGATTTTAGCTATGAAATATCCCCGCAAAACTGAAATCTGCATCCCACACACCGCATTTTGATGTCACCCGTAAAGGGTTACTTTTCAAAGTCCACTATTGTGTATGCCATGTTATTTAGCGCTATCTCCACTCGATATCTATATACTAAATCGTGATGCCAAAAATTTGGACACCTTTTAACGAATATTGCGCGGATGCAGGATTGTAGGAGAAGTGCAGAACGCTAACATTTTTCATAAGAAAGCTTATAAAGTACATTAAATCAATAAATAAAACATTATCCACACTACCATGCATTTGACACACACAAACAAATATATTGATGATAACGATAAAAGATCACAGATGGCACACCATACAGTTTGAAAACAAAGTAGTTGGTCTTGAGAAATGAAGATAACATTTTTATCAACAAGATATTAAAATTTATTTTGGTCGAAGTTCGACCAACGGGCGACCACTAGTTTTAATAAATATAATGCCTTTTCATATTAATATTACTGTCGTTTTCAGATTCAAGAACAAGTAATCAACTTCATACAACAAATATTGATAGTGCGATTTCAAAAATATAACCCCAACTGTGCAGCTGACCCCTTACCATGGCTGTTTCTCGCCGGGATCGTGCGACATAACATGAGAAAACATCTACTGAAAGCCTGCACTATGCTTGTTAAATTATCCAATCATATAAAGTGAGCGTTCTTTTATCAATATTAATTATCTATATTTTTATCTTAATCAAAAAAGAAGAGGGTATCAATTCGAATGTATATTATGACTCGGCCAAAAACAAACCGATTTTGATGTTTATTTTTTTAAAAAGGTAATATAAATTTCGAGGTGCTTCCACAAAAAAAATATCACTTGTATTATTGGTTCTTGAATCATACCAGATATTAGTAAATATTTCAGGTATATTGACTCTGGTTATACTTTAAAATCTTTAAAAAAAACTGTTGTCTGTAAAGTCGGTTTACTGACGATAGTTGAACGTGACAACATCAACGTAAGAACGGAGGCCGATTGTGCCTCTTTGTCACTCCTTCCGCGCTCTCGCTTGTGCACTTCAAGCCTTAAATGGCACGCCTCAGAGCGAGGTAACGCCGCATGAGTCATGTTTTTGGTGTGTGCAGCCGGCTCCATCGAATTATAAGACGTCACGTCAAAAAGAATTAATAATCGTGACGTTGTAAGGAAACCTGATCGTAAGAGACAAGGTAATAGGGTTCATAGCTATTCGCTATATAACGACTGGGATTTTAAGCCATATATCATGTGAATTACGGGCTAATTAAACCTATAACATTTCTACGTATTACTGTTGTATGGAATAGGTTACTTTATGTTCTTTTGGTTTTATATTATGTTGCACAGCACGATGAACTAGCTTTAATACTGTTGGTGTTGCAGCCACCGGCTAGTGGACCTGGCCAGCACACACTTGGGAGTGGTCAGCAAGGAGCGGGATTTGCAGTGTTTGGTACTACTGTCGTGTCTGGCCCCACATGTAATCTACTCCGATATCTCCTTTGTCCTCGACTACTATAACAAACTCGAGGAGGATCCGGAGGTTTGTTGTGATTCATTCTTATTTATTTAAAACATATGTTTTTTACTTTATGTGTGCAAGCAAAATTTGAAATTTAATTGGTCAAGGGAAGGCTCATTTTGCGCTGAGCGTCCCTGAATTAAAAATAGAGACGTGACGAAATAAATGGTTGTCAACTTCGGTTCAAGATCTGATAACATTATTTCATTATTGATTTATTTGGTTTGTTGATTTATTATACACCGTGTAAATGACAGCGTACCGAAAAATGAAACCATGGATTCTGTCCATAATAGACATGAATATGTAGTTGGAATTTCGTGTCGGAAAATCATGATTTATTAAAAAAAAATGTGTTTTTTTTTAATTTCACTATTACTTTATTAATACTATTTAACGCAATTCGATTTTTATTTTAAATCTAATAAATGACACATTTTTACTAAAAACAGCAATGTAATAAAACAGGGTGTTAGGTCGGCACTTACATCTCGCAACGCGCTGCTTAATACATACACTTTGTTCGCTATACGTTGCGGGCTGAAAAACTAAATATTTAAGCATTTGTTTCCGACAAAAACTGTTAACGGAATTTTGAAGTCTGATATGTATCTAAATCTCGGCGCTTGGTAAAAGTGTTTATTTATTTAAATGTTAAAAATTATCTTTGATTGTGTTTTAATCATCTTTTTGGAATTTTGTTGAAGGACAATAAAACTAATATTTTTTAATCATTTCTAGTAAAATTACAATGCGCTCTTATACAAATAATACCTTGTTTAATTACTATTTTTGATGTGATGCTATTATTGTTTTAGTTTTTTGGGCTATTACTTCATTATTTTTGGGTATTATTAGTCCATGATAACATTTATGTAACTTTAAAAACATAAATACGTTTCATTTTATACGTAATCCTGTAGATTAGCAATTATATAATGCCTGTAAAGTTTTGTTTTTGTTCTAACAACCCATCTACATGTATAGAGCTAGTCATGTACCTTCGTACTATATAGTATTAGAAAACCTTTGTTCATGATTAAGAAGTTGTAAATTCATTTTGACGTATCAGAATGGGAAAAAAATCACACCGGACGCGATTCCTTTGTTACCTTCTAACTCAAGAGTACGATACGGTTTCCGCAGAGGATATTGTCCGAAGGCCTTATTAAATTATATTATACGGGTAGGAGCGCGAGGGACGTACGATGGCGATGGCGCTGGAGACGCTGAGCTCGTGGGCGCGGTGTGCGGCCCCGCCCGCCCGTCTGCAGCTCCGCGCCCGTCTGTTACGGCGGCTGGCCGCCGGTGACCGAGATGGTACCCTCTTTTTTAGTTTATAGCCCTTTGGGGGTTGATTTTTTTTAAAATATAGTTTATAAATAGTTTTGTAAAAAGATAGCAAATTTCGGCTTTTAAAAGCATTATCACTGTAGCACGAAATAATGAAAGTGCGATATACATTTCTTTACACGAAACACATTATTTCTATCAATAAGCGCCATCTTAAGCTTGGGGTAAAATGAATTATATTTTTGAAAACCCTCTCTGAATTTTGTACTTAAACCAAAAATGACAAAACGTAATATTGTCATCGCCGTGTTGGTCCGGGCTCCTTTGTAGAATAGACTATCTGCCTTCCTGTGCCAGGCAGCTCGTAAAAAGCGAGCATAGGCTTGCCATCGCTAACACCGTGACATCTGACTAGGTGGTAGAGTTTCGCAGCGACTCATCCGGATTGGTACCACCGCCTTACCTATACCTGCTGCCATAACGTCATGACGTGTTCCGGTTCGGAGGGTAAGGTAGCCGGATGACTTACTTTTTTTCGAGGCCTGACATCCCGGCCTCAAGTTGCCAACGCACCATTGTCACTTTTGGTGTCTTTAGGCGGCGGGAATTTCTTACCATCAGAAAATCCGTCTGCTTGTTTGTCTTCCAATGTTATAATTTTTTTTTTTTAAAGTTGTTTATTGCCGGGTATTATAAGCAGTTTTGTAAGAATAACGGTAAAAAAATCTACTCCAGGGTTTACGTAATATAAACATGTACATAAACTTTCATGGTGTCTTTAAACAGGTTGTAGGATAGCATGTGCTGCTTTGGCGGCACAATTGGACCCCGATAATATAGACTGGGCAACTGAATTAATGCAAATATGTAAGTCTTATTTATTTAATACTTGTGATGTGACATATTTATACCAAAGAAAATGGTGAAATTGTAAAAACCGCGAAATTAGCAATGCGTTATTCAAAATAATCAAAGACAATATAATATTTACTATTAATTTTACCATGAGTTGATATAGATTACGTTCAGTAAGTTACGTGTCGAAATCCATGTCACTTTGGTCTAAAAATGTGTTTCTCTTAATTACCCATAGAGACGCTGTTCAAAGTTTTCATAGAAATAATTTACAGAGACGGTAGCGATACACTTGATAAACCGTAAACTGGTAAAGGCTCTGCTTATACGTATTACATCAATACGTATATACATATAAGTATAGCATAGCACCAATGTATATATCTGTAATTTAACAAAATTACTTAATCTCTTAATATTTAGTTGGACTTCTTGAGATTCCGTGTTTAATCCCCGGGTCGGGCAATTAAAGAAAAAGAAAATGTGTATTTTCAATTTTAAATAAAAGGAACGTTGACTGGGATTTGATATGTGCCCTATCGTCAACCGGACACATATCAAGTCTTTTAGGCTTTAGGATCACATTGTGGGACTTAGTGTCTTGGCTAGTCGGGTTTACCCTGGCTGTGCCTCTGCTTACCTCTTTGCGGATATCGGCGTGGGGATACTTTTCTAATATTCACATTTTATAACAAAGTTATAACACAAGAAGGGTGTTATAATTTGCCATGACTGCGCGACTGATTTCGATGTGATTTTATTTGTTTGAAATCTGATGCGGTCTAAATGATTCTTAAGTTACAATATAGAGATATTTTATCGGGGTTTTTGAAACAAATATTGTAATTACTAGCGGAGCGCCGAGCTTTGGCGGGTGCAGAGGTGGAAGAGTGGGTTCGTGCTGCGGATTTGTCGCTTATAGCCAAGGTTCCACCTGATCCTGGTCTACTCCGGTTGTTCCTCACAGCGCTGGCCAATCCACCGCCAGGTATGTATGTGTGTTTGTTAGCTCATTCGACTCAATTTTAAATAATATTAATATTTAACTATTTAATTTTTCCTTTATAATTATTTTGCTGTAACATTATCATTAAACAAATTGGTTATTTATCACAAAACAAAGAGAATTACTTCCGAATAAATTGTTGGTATGAAGTGAGCATAGATTACCAGCAAAATTCCGCCATAGGTGATCATAGTTGTAGAATTATGTGACTTATTGTAATAAATATAAAATTCATATTCGTTACTAACAAATTCCTTCCTTTTCTGTCTTTTGTAGTATCAAATCTTTTTTGTGTAATAAGATATCTGATAAGACTCGTTACGTTTTAATAAAATAGTAAATATAGTTGGACAAGTAACTTAAATTAATCAAATTATATGTTTGTGTAATTATATGATTTACCCAAAGTAAATTATATGCTTATGTCATGGGTGTTCGTCAATAATATTAATACATAGAAGTACCTAAACATATAACGGAATAAATTTAAACTTTTATACCTGATTTGATTTTGGCCCAGAAGTCAATCTTTCGAGGTAAAAACGTCGCATTTTGGTGAAAAAGTTTCAGGATTTTTTTCCACTCGGATAATAGCATTTATAGATGAGGACCCCATGAATTTCTCAGGAACTATTGATGAATAAACAAAAAAAAGTTATGCAATTATGAACTAACGATTTATTTATTTGTTAATATAATGATATCAATGTTTTAAACTCTTAGTTTGACTCAAATTTGTGATTGAAGTCGTAACCGTTGGTGGGTTTGGTGCGTAGAGTGGTGCGGGTCGCGGCTGGGCACGTGCGTGGCGGGCGCGGGGCGGCTGTGTGTGCGGTCGCGGGCCGCCGCCGCCGCCGCCGCCCCACCGCTGGCGCACCTGCTGCAGGACGGGGCCGCACCGCTGCCCGCACGACTCAACGCGCTGCTCGCGCTCGCAGACATCGCCACACGGTACACACACCATATCATTTCTTCTTTCTTTAGGTTTTGCCCTTCACGTTAGTATTTTCTCATTAGTCAAGTACAAATTTGCATTAAATTTTGTATCAATTTCAATTAATTATAATTGGTCATCTGCACGTCATGTCAGGCTCTTGGGTAAAGCGGTGGCCTCATTACTCAAGCTCATGTAGATTTGGCGGCAACGAGGAAATACACGATACGCTAATTTCTTCGTGATTATTTCATTTGTGCACTTTCGCTGAACGAAATTGTACAAAATGCCACCAAAATTGACTAATTTCACTCAATATCAACACGCAATTCAATAATTATTTTCTCTCGATGGCGCCAAAAACTCACGCTATGATTGTACAATATTAAATCGTTCGGTAGTTGCAGTTGATATAAGAAGCGCGGTGTGCAGGTACTCGTGTATCGTGGAGCCGCTGCTGCCGGTGGTGAGCGGGTGCGTGCGGGCTGGGGGCGCGGCCCCGCTGCGGCGGGCGGCGGCGCGGGCGCTCACGAGGCTGTTGCTCGCCGGCTTCCTGCGGCTAAGGGCCCCGCTCTACTACAGGTACATACTAGTACATGCCCGAAGGAACATCCACCATGGTTCATTAATATCTATTTGCTACCCACATTAGTATAGAGAAAAAAAAGAATCTTTAAGTCCACATCCCTATATAAGAGATAAGTAGGGGCACAACCAGAACACCCACAACTAGCCGAAAACACTAAGTCCCACATTGTGATAGGTGGCAAGCAAGCGGAAAAAATTGAAAATTTTTCAATTTTTTTTTTAATCAGACAGGGGGGGGGAAGATCTAACCCGGGATCTCAAGAAGTGAAGTTCGACGCCAGACTGCTAAACCACAGAGGCGATTAATATCGGTATTTTAATAATGTCTGGTACTGCACAGTTGAAAAGTGTGCCAAAATTTCTATTTATTTCACTATTGACACTAAATGAGGCGTACACATCAGTCATATTGAGTGAATGCCCATAATTTTGCGAATACCACTCAATTAATAAAAAACCCGCATGATATTAATAAGTATCGTACTTTTAATATAAAATGATTACCACAACTTGTATTTAGACTGTAAAGCATGCGTGCGGGTGGATGGCAACATATCGCCTTGGTTTGATGTTAATATTGGCGTCAAGCAGGGTTGTGTGTAGTCAGCTCGCTTGTTTATCTTGTATTTGGACAAATGTCTACAAAGGTTAAGATCATTGAATGTGGGAATGCGTATGGGTGACCAAGTTGTAAACTGCCTGCTTTATGCAGATGATGCTGTACTTTTGGGCTCTACACCATCTGAGCTGAAAACACTGGTCACAGTTATGGAAGAAGATTGTAAAGAAAGGGGCTTACATTTGAATGCGATGAAAACCAAGGTATTTGAAAGAGATGTAGCCAGAACGAATGTAAGAGTTTTGGTTGATGATGTA
>NJDD01007447.1:4707-41434 GCA_002245505.1 Calephelis nemesis
ATAATGAATTTCATGTTCAAGTTGCTGTTCCGAATTATGTTGAACAATTCAATTAACACGAAATTAACACGGATTGCTTTTACGTATTATTTCAACTCGATGGGATTAATTGGTTGTTGTGTAGAGTTGCAATACAGACTCTGGGTGTTATTGAACAAAGTATTATGCATGACAGCAATATAGTACCGATAAGCACACTGGTGTGTGAATACAAAAAAGGAGACTTTACACGAGCTACGTTTTGGCGTCATCATCGACTGCGGCCACTAATGACATATAATGTTACCTCTTCGAAATGTGTGAGTTTAGTCAGTCAATGCGAAATTAAGACGAATTGCTTTTACATATTATTTCAACTCTATGGGATTAATTGGTTGTTGTGTGGGGATGCACTAAGTATAGACTCTGGGTGTTATTGAACAAAGTATTATGCATGACAATAATATAGTACCGATAAGCACACTGGTGTGTGAATACAAAAAAGTAGACTTTACACGAGCTACGTTTTGGCGTCATCATCGACTGCGGCCACTAATGACATATAAATGTTACCTCTTCGAAATGTGTGACTTTAGTCAGTCAATGCGAAATTAAGACGAATTGCTTTTACGCATTATTTCAACTAGATGGGATTAATTGGTTGTTGTGTGGAGATGCAGTATAGACTCTGGATGTTAATGAATAAAGTATTATGCATGACAGTAATATTGTACCGATAAGCACACTGGTGTGTGAATACAAAAAAGTAGACTTTACACGAACTACGTTTTGGCGTCATCATCGACTGCGGCCACTAATCTAAAAGAAAGTAAATAATAAATAAAAGAAAGTGGTGTTAGTTACAATATTTATAACTGAAGAACGGCTACACCGATTAGGCTGAAAATTGGTAGGGAGGTAACTTTAAACCGGGAGAAGGACATAGGATACTTTTTATCCTGTTCAATTGTGAGGAAACTGGGAAAACCAACATTTAATTTTTCCCATACAAACTGAACCGGCGGAACGAAGTTCGCGGGAACAGCTAGTGACATATAAATGTTACCTCTTCGAAATGTGTGAGTTTAGTCAGTCAATGCGAAATTAAGACGGATTGCTTTTACGTATTATTTCAACTCGATGGCATTAATTGGTAGCTGTGTGGATGCAGTATAACCCCTGGATAGTTTTGAATAAAATGTTATGCATGACAATAATATTGTACCGATAATAAATTGTATACAGGAAAACGGCTTAACTTCATTTCCAAGTTCTCTAAGTACATAAAATATGCATTATTAATTACAATTTGGACGTGTCCAAAGCAATAGTGAATATACTTATTGCTTCTGGATGTCTATAGCTATAGATAGTATAGCTCAGTCTTTGCGTTTTACGTTAAGTGAGTTTTAATCTATCCAACTATGCTATCTACAATAAAAAATCAAAAACAGTGCGTGACTTTCATCAAACAAGTATGTCGGACCATTTCTGTATCATGTGCTGCCTTCCGAAAAACAATCATAAAAATATATTTAATAATTAATCGCATAAAAAGCACACATACATTAAAAATCTCCTTTTCGGAACGGTTTAAAATATAAAGCGGACGCAGGTTCGGTCTCCAGCTTTGGACATAAACCTATTTGCGAACTCAGGATCGCGTTAGGCTTGTTTCACACGTGCCACAAGCACACCACGTGGTAGCGCGTGAACGAGTGTGTGAAATTTTTTTTTTCTTTTTTACGGGTCAGCTGGTAGAACTCTCTGTTGCTGGAGATAAGCTCGCCCATTGTACTGTATTATCTTTATGTTCATGTTTGTGATAACGTTTTGTGTACAATAAAGATATTATTATTATTATTAAAATTTAAAAGTAAAATTTACACGAATTACGTTTTGGCGTCATTAACGACCACGACCACTAGTGACATATAAACATCGACTTTTCAAAAGAAGAGAGTTTAGTCAATCAACGCGTATTCTTCTATAAAGATGATGTCGAGCAAGCGAACTGCACTCGTCAGCAACATTGGTGATGATTCTGCTTTTCTTAAACTAAACTTATTTTAGATACATGTTATATGTTACAAGTGAATTAAAAAAAGATAGGAATACTTCACCCTTGTCAGACTAGCCGGAATTTATCAAATATGACATTTTTAATTAATGTTTTCTGAGTAATAGATTAAACATCTTTAAAAATGTCGTTTACAGACTAATCTGACTAAGAAAATAGTGACAACATAAGATTAGTTTAGTGAGTATGTTTCTAACCATTGCTAAATCGAAGCCACTAGAAACAATGCAAAAATAAAATATGTATATTCATGCTTTGTTGGTACCACAACTCAATTGCAGAAAACTGCAGCAACACTATTCACACATAACCACTGCTTGACCACATTTTGTCACTGCGATATGAAGTAGCTGTGGTAAGTGCAAGTTGTGCCTTATACCCATGATGAAAACTTTCGACTGCACTTAAACTCTGTGTCCTAAAATTTTGTGGCTATTTCTTCATTGCCGACTAAGTTCTTCGCCGCCGTCGGGTGAGATCGTTAATTCAAATTTCTTTTTAAATTTTATCTAACAATTTTTATTGAATAAATAGATATCCCTATGCAAGTTACACAAATTGAAATGCAACACGCACAACGTTGACTAACTTTAGGATTACCCAAAGTAAGCAAATTATATGCTAAGCAACTATTCAAATACATGGAAATACTTAAACAAAAAAATACATATTCACGGTCGCAACCTCAAAGAGGGAGGCAGTTGAGATAGGATTTTTTTATAACATTGGAAGACAAACAAGCAGACAGATTTCCTGATGGTAAGAAATTCCCGCCGCCTAGAGACACCAAAGGTGGTAATGGTGCGTTGCCAACCAGAGGCCGGGATGTTAGGCCTCAAGCAAAAGTAAGTTAACCGGCTACCTTACCCTCCGAACCGGAATACGTCACTCATAACGTTATAACGAGGAATAGGTAAGGCGATGGTACCAATCCGGGTGAGTCGCTGCGAAACTCTACCACCTAGCCAGATGTCACGGTGTTAGTGACGGCAAGCCTATGCTCGCCTTTTACGAGCTGCGTGGCACAGGAAGGCAGATGTTCTATTCTACAAAGGAGCCCGGACCAACACGAGGGAAACGGGGGAAAGAGAGTTATGGAGATGCTTGTGTTAAGTATTAGCAGCTGGTTTTAATAAGTGTATACAGGCCAAATATAATATGAAAAAAATATATTTTAACATACAAATAAATTACAATATCCAATATATCAGTAAGTTAGATTTTTAAGTATATGCAAGTCTCCGATAAAATCAAGACTGGAAGTTCCGTATTGCTTTGTAAAAAACATGTTTCGATTACAAATAAATCTGATAAACAAAGCCGCTTCCTCTGTTCCTATGTCCCTTTGTATGCTTAAATCTCTAAAAGTACGTAACGGATTATGATGCGGTTTTTTAAATAGATAAAGTGATTGAAGAGAAAGGTTTATATGTATGTTTTATACCCGCGTGCGAAGCCGAGGCGGGCCGCTAGTTTATTATAAGAGTAAGTTAAATACTAAATGTTAAACTGTTTTTGGTTTCTAAACATTTATACATCTTGCCTATGCGGTCTAGAGATCCGGCGTCAGACTTGACTTCTTGAGGTCCCGGGTTCGATCCCCGGGTCGGGTAGCAAAAAATAGAAAATGTTCATTTTCAATTTTCTAATAAAAATAACTTTGCCTGGGATTGGATATGTGCCCGGTTGGCGATAGGCTTGCCACATATCACATTGTGGGACTTAGTGTCTTTGGCTAGTTTAGTTATAGGTGCCCTGCTTGTGCCTCGGCCTACCACTTCGGGGATATGGGTGTGAAGATCCTTTACTTTTACATTTATACAATAATAACAGTCGGACAATTTACCGAAGAATTTGTAAGCAAATACCTAACACAAGCGTAACGTTTTTTACCTACACCCTAACTAGAGACCAAAAGGCTTGTTTTCCAATGATAATGGAAGGCAAACAAGCAGACGGATTTCCTGATGGTAAGAAATTCACGCCGCCTAGAAACACCAAAGATGGTAATGGTGTGTTGCGAACCTAAGGCCGGAATATCAGGCCTCAGGCAAAAGTAAAATTACCGGCTACCTTACTCTCCAAACAGGGACGCGTCATGACATTATGGCGGCAGGAATAGGTAAGGCGGTGGTACCAACCCGAGCGAGTGGCTGCGTAACTCTACCACCTATTAGGATGTCACGGTGTTAGTGGCGATAAGCCTATGCTCGCATTTCACGAGCTGCCTGGCAGGAAGGCAGATGGTTTATTCTGCAAAGGAGTCCGGACCAACACGGGGAAACAACGGGCTTGTAATTTTGATTAAACCTTTGGAGCAGCTTACGCCGTTTCGAGTTAATGGTTTGTTTGGGTGACTTTCGATCGGCTTAACCAGTATATTGGATAAGCCTTCAATCGTGTTATAGCGTGGTAAAGCGAATAGGTCTTGGGATACGGTATTGCAGGACTTTTTATACGAATTTGAGGTGTTTTTAAACACCTTCACGCTTCTTTCCCCGAAGCGGTAGGCAGAGGCAGAGACACAGAGTAGAGATAATTGGAAAAACCAAATTTTCTTTTTGTTGCCCGACCCAGGATTCGAACCCGGGACCTCATGCAGTCAAGTACAACACGTGAACCGCTAGGCCAATTAAGTTTGAATTATATTTTGAAACCGGTGCCCACTTGCACTTTCCTGGGTTAAGTATTTAACACTGAGTTAGCGTTTAACTGGGGTTAAAAATCACTTTGTATTTGACATTTTAACTCAGTATCAAATGTAACCCGAGAATGCGAAAGTGGGCCTCTAATTTTTCAAAGGTAAAATCGTCACGCTACGCTTAAATATTTTGCCTTCACGCCAAACGTCGCCGGCCTCTGACGAAATCAAAGACATTTGCCATTTCCATACAAATCATTTTACTTACTTTTTAACAGACAGCTGTCCCGGCGAACTTCGTTCGACCCGTTATGTTTGTATGGGAAAACTTAAAATGTTGTTAATCTTAGTTCCCTCACTGTATTTCTTTTTTTATCTTTTAAACTACACTTTTACACTTCCACAAATAATTCAAGACTAAAATTAACGAAATCGGTTTAGCTGTTCTTGAGTTTTAGCGAGACTAACGAACAGCCACTAATTTTTATATAATAGAAGATTTGTTAAGTAGTTAGTAGTTACTCCGCCATAAAAGAACAGATTTTTTATGGTTTTTTTTTTGAGAACTTGTTCGAGGTAGCCCCACATAAATTTAAAGGTTTTTGAGTTATACTCAACAATGTTTAAGATTATTTCGACGAGATCCTATCCATATCTAAGACTACCTCGGAATTGTGCCCTACATTTCAAAAAGGGAATTATCGTATTGCGACTTTGTAATGATTATAAAGTTGATTTCTTACAGTTTTACTTCGCTTAAACTATGTGCTGACGCTTCTGTAGTACCTGTCACCTCGAATAATATCTAAACCGTATTTATTTTATGATATTGGAAGACAAACAGACCGATTTCCTGATATCCTAGAAACACCATAGGTGGTAATAGTGCGTTGCCAACCTGAGGACGGGATGTTAGGCCTCGACCAAAGTAATTTTACGGGCTACCTTCATCTCCGAATCGGAACACGTCAACGGCAAGCATTGACGTTGTGGCGGCAGGAATAAGTAAGGCAGTGGTACCAATCTATCAGTTGCTGCGAAACTCTACCACCTAGTAGGATGTCACGGTGTTACTGACGGTAAGCCTATACTCGCCTTTTACGAGCTGCCTGGCAGGACCAGACCAACACGGGGAGAGTACGTCAGCGGTTCGTTAAAATATCCTTTACAAGTGCCAAATACGTTGCAAATGGTTATCAGAAAAAGATGTAATAAAGAGTTCTAAGACTCAAGAGAAGTCGAAGATAGTTTTTGGAATTATGGTACGTTTAAATATTTAAAAAAAATTGTTGGACTAGTTTTTCAATCCAAATTTTCTTTCCGAATTGAATAAATGTCGTAGTTTCTATACTATTTTATGTTAATTACCGGTTCAACACGGGGTGACCACGCTTCTTATCGTCGGAGCTTGGTAGAGTTCCATTCTATAAAAAAAATATTGTGTAACGTACAAGTGTAGTTAATAAATTAAATATATTGTGTCAGACTTTTCTATTATAAAATAAATGACTCCTACGTTTATAAATTCAAAAAATTTATTTTCTTTCTTTTCTACTTTTTGTTGCAGCTATGACCTAGACAACTAAGTTTTAACAAAATTATCAAGAATGCCAATATTTTTGAACTCAAAGAATAATGCTTTATATTTTACTTGATTAATAAACTTTAATAGGGGGACATACAATATTATTACAATAGTACAAAAAAAACTACAAAACTTCGCGAGGGAGGCTAGTTTCTAGATATTTTTAGCAATATCGAATAAATCAAAATGTCCGATATAGAGCAGTAGGATTCCTCCGTAACCCTCTAGGCTCATAAAACTCCGTCTTCCAACATGATATACGTTATTGTAAGCCGGCTATTCTGAGCCAATCCGGCCGCGCCCGATCCCCGGATGATCGAATTTGTTTTTCTGATAAATGCTTAAATGGTGATATTTTTATACATAAGCTGCAGACTAAAATATCATTCAATAAGTAAAAAAAATCTGTAAACAGTAGACTTTAAATATAACTCATATAATATTCCATCTACCTACCTATATTATAAAACTAGCTGTTCCCGCGAACTTCGTTCCGCCTGTTCAGTTTGTATGGGAAAAATTAAAATGTTGTTTTTCCCAGTTTCCTCACAATTGAACAGAATAAAAAGTATCCTATGTCCTTTTCCCAGTTCTAAGCTACCTCCCCACCAGTTTTCAACTAAATCCGTTTAGCAGTTCTTGAGTTATAAGTGGTGTAACTAACACCACTTTCTTTTATGTATATAGATAATAAGAACTGTATTTTTAAATTAGACATGTTCCAGAAATTAAAAAAAAGTTAGGATTAATGTCGTTTAATTGATGATTTGTCTTTTACTTGTGTATCACATAAAATCAACAAGGTAAATTTTTTGTTTTATAGTATTTAAAGCTGTTCATCAAAATTGGGTGTCTTAATTCTTAAAATCAAAGATGTGTTTTTCAAAAAACTTTGAAATACAGAGGAGTAAAACCGTCCGCGGGCGTAAGTTGGTTTCAATATATTTTCAGAAATAACGAATAAATCAAAACATCCGATATAGAGCAGTAAGATTCCTCCGTAACCCTCTAGGCTCATAAAACTCCGTCCTCCAACATGATATACGTTATTGTGATCCGGCTATTCTGAGCCAATCCGGCCGTACCCGAGCCCCGGATGATCGAATTTGTTTTATCTGATAAATACGGTGATATTTTATACCGTATATTTTGAGGCACACGAATGTGACGATTCCATCGCCAGCTAAAGGAATAATCTAGTAGTTTGAAATGTCAGGTTATAAGTGTTAAAGTCCTGCAAAGCCTTCACGGAATGGTACAACGGCCGTACTTTTTCACGCTTTCCCGCGTAATTCCCACCAGTTTGGCGCAACTTTCATACAAAAAAATTTAAAAATTAAGTTTGCTACGTTTCTTATTCGGCCAAATTATAAGACACTAGTTGCCTTATATCTGAATGCCTTTAGACTTACTTTCCAATTAGACGGGTTATACTTTTTCAAGTAAACTTTAAACAAATTCGGGTTTGGTATGAACCTATGGAAGTTTCGCCTCTTATTACGTATACTCTTTAATTCTCACTTCTATATTTCCCTTTTAGAAGGCAGGGTAGTTGAAGAACTTGCTTTTTAAAGGACTTAACTTTTTTTAGCTGCTGGTAGGCATCCTTAACGTAATTAGTGTTTACAGACGATGCCTTCTTGTTTGCTTTTCTTTGCCTTTACCAATAACAACATAATATTAGAATTAAAAGTTTCCAAAGAACTCCCAATAAAACTTACATATGCGAATACATTCCGATGCTTACGAATGAGCTGCAAATGAGCTGATGACCTTAAATGCCTGGACAGATGTCCATAGACCATAGCTGATAACCATTTATATTACGTCAGCTGTAAAATATAAAAAACACATCAAAATCCGTCCATCCGCTAAAGATTTACCATAGACAAAGACACACACAGACACGTAAAATTTAAAACTTTCTTTTTCCGTCAAGGGTTATGTTGAGAAAACTATTATTACTTTCGTGAATATATTAACATTACAATATATTTCACAATATACACAATATACAACATTATATAATATTAGAATATATGATAGTATGTTTATCTGCAATATATTATAGTCCTTTCGTTAACTTTATACCACAGTATTGTATGATTCATATTTCGCAACCCCCCGCTACGTAACATTGTAATAAACTCGTCATGTAGGTATGTTTATAAATAGCAAACTACTATTATTATTATATGATAATGGAAGACAAACAAGTAGACGTATTTCCTGATGGTAAGAAATTTACGCCGCCTAGAGACATCAAAGGTGGTAATGGTGCGTTGCCAACCTAAGGCCTAGAGCAAAAGTCAGTTTATCGGCTACCTTACCCTCCGAACCGGAACACGTCAACGGCAAGCATTGACGTTATGGCGGCAGGAATAGGTAAGAAGGTGGTGCCAATCCGGACGAGTCGCTGCGAAACTCTACCACCTAGTAGAAAATCACGGTGTTTTTGACGGTAAGCCTATGCTCGCCTTTTACGAGCTACCTGGCAGGAAGCTATT
The DNA here is from genome assembly GCA_002245505.1 of Calephelis nemesis. Taxonomy (NCBI): domain Eukaryota; kingdom Metazoa; phylum Arthropoda; class Insecta; order Lepidoptera; family Riodinidae; genus Calephelis; species Calephelis nemesis. The sequence continues at coordinate 13,500 of NJDD01007447.1, forward strand.
CTGCAAAGGAGCCCGGACCAACACGAGGAATACATGATATATGTTTAAATAAAACAAAATTCATATATATCATAATTTAGTAAAGTTTGTATATTCTGTTTTATCATCAAAACTACTAAACCGAATGCAGCTAATATTAGCACAGAATAAGGTTAGACCTCGAAGAAGAACAATCTACATTTTTGCCTCTTCCTATTGCGTATAGCGTAGTTTTCTTCAAAAGAGATACAGTTTTCTCCTTATTTATCCATTTCATAACTATAATGCCGCTTGTATGTTCCTATCTTATATTGCGGAGCTCTTACACACGAACGGCATACGGCACGGCATAGGTAGCATATAGCATAGACCCGCCGACTGCAGTTACCTATGCTGTTGATGACATGCCGTTCGTCTGTAAGAGCTCTAAGTCCGATGTTTGAAGCTAATTTAGGCTGGTTTTCACCTTCGAATTTAAAAGTAACGAAAAAATCGTTCAGTCAATTGTCATGAGAGTCAATCATGTCAATGTTATTGTCAAAGAAATTTTAGTTATTGTAAACATGAGTTTTTTATTTTTAAACTATTTGACGTGGTAAGTAGATTATCAGTAGCTTATGGACGGGATCACAACCGGTATTTGAACTCATTTGAACTGAACTTAACGTTACTAGCCTTGGCTTTCAATATGATTGGTAAAATCAAAAATTAAAATTCATCTAAATTAAAACCGTCTTTAAAATGATTTGTAATAAAATATGAAGTTTACTAAACATATAAATAAAAAAAGTATAAATAAGTGCTATGATTTAAATGTTAAAATGTATATAAATATTTAATTTCTCTAAATTTAATTAAATATTAGCACACCACAATGTGGTAGAATATGTTGTATGCTTAAATATGTTTGCAACAACTTTTTAACACACATATTCCGCAAATAAATAGTTTTCATTTTTCATTTATTCATCAGATAATTAGCCCAGGAACATGAAAGTGGTATATGAACAATTTAATAATAAGTATATATGTTTTGAATCTCGGCAAAGACTTAATCGATTTTCACAAAATTTATTATGGAGGGCGATAAATCGATCTGGCTAGTTTCATAGTTGGGGAAAAAACCGAGTCAAGTTCTTTCATCCAAGTTGCTACTATAGATTATTATTTTAAGGCAAAATGCTCAAAACATATTTAAAAAATAAAAGAAATGAAACTACCCTAGCATACTATTTTAAATATAATCTCGGTTTATGGTATTACTTTCAAATGGCTAATTGAATTTTATTTACGTATACAAGGTCCAGGTTTAATACAAAAATCTTGTAAGTGCACTTTACAATAAAATCCAGTATCTTTGCAGTATACACGAGAAATATAACACAAGATACGTCATGAGATGAAGAAAACTAGTCATGTTATAGAATAGACCATCTGCCTTCCTTGCCAGGCAGCTCGTAAAAGGCGAGCAAAGGCTCACCGTCACTAACACCGTGAATTCTGACTAGGTGGTAGAGTTTGGCAGCGACTCACCCAGATTGGTACCACCGCCTTACCTATTCCTGCCGCCATAACGTCATGACGTGTTCCGGTTCGGAGGGTCAGGTAGCCGGTAAACTTACTTTTGCTCGAGGCCTAACATCCCGGCCCTAGGTTGGCAACGCACCATTACCACCTTTGGTGTCTCTAGGCGGCGTGAATTTCTTACCATCAGGAAATCCGTCTGCTTGTTTGCCTTCCAATATCATAAAAAAAAATGTTAAAGAAGTTAATGTTCTCTTGGTGTTTTAAATGTTATATCTAATTATTGTTATATTATATTACATAAACTTTATAACGCCTTTTTTTAAGAATTGTTTTTTTTAGAACTTTGAGACTTCTTATTGTAACATTATAATATATACAGATCTCCATTATTTCTTTTGATGCTGCTTGTGAACACTATAGTTAGTTCACACTATCGTTAGTCACGGGTCTATTCCCGACGGGGGCAGGCATTTGTGTGATGAACATTTAGATGTCTGCATTTCCGGGTCTGAGTGTTTATTAAATTTATTCTGGTATCTTTTTAAGAATTTCTATGTAGTAGAAAAATAAAAATGTGTTATGCACAAGCATATAATTTGCTTAATTTGGAGTTATATTCAATTTGTGTAATTTGTCCAGAGATATTTATTATTTATGACGTATAAACAAAACGTGTTAAGTGGTTTATATAACAAAGAAAAACCAAAATTTATGATAGGTACTTATAGTTTATATATTAATTTCACCAGGTACTGACGGCATCTTATATGTGTGACTTTATAATCTTCTAACAACTAATTTTTCTTACCTAAACTTTATAGAAATTTTCTTCAAAACACACAAATAGTGCTAAAACTCAAAAATCCTCGGATACATTGTAGGATTATACAAATGTGTAAAACTATAAAACTGAAACACCATTTAAAACGAAAACCAGAAGGTAGGTTATTGCCCGGTCTAGACTTGCCACATCAGCTAGTTAGCTAATTGCCTGCTGCAAAGGTGCTCGTCTATTGGAGAGCATTTTTTATTTTATAGACTATGGATAGTTACAAGGATAACGAATTGCTTTTTGACAGATTAAATTTGTTCTATGGCAAAAAGTTCACTCAGTGTCGAAGGGCAGAAACAAATAAATTTTTATTTCGGTCTTAAGTTTATATCGTACTTTAACAACATGCAGACATTATGTATCCCATGTAATTGTAAAGAAATAATTATCTGAAACTAGCTTTACCGGCGAACTTCGTCCCACTTGTTCAGTTTGTGTAGGAAAAAAATTAAATGTTTTTTTCCTAGTTTTCCCGCAGTTTTTCTTTTTTCTTTTCTTTATATCTTCCCTGGACTTCAACAAATAATTTGAGACCAAAATCATGTAAGTTTTATCATAATCCGACAGAAGGTTTTTGAGTTATACTTACTTGGAGAGGTCGTAAAAATGTGTGCATTATTAAGTGTAACTAAAATAATACTTGTATGATGTGGATAAAATGTATGTAGAACCATTGCGACCCCATTTGCTATCTTTCGAAAAAATAATTATCAAATCGCGACGTTGTACACAATAAAAGTTAGTTTTTCTGCAGTTATACTGCGCTTAATTTGTCATTTCAAAGTTGTTCAAAACAGACCGACATACAGACGAAATAAGCTAAATATGGCGCCATGATACAAGCGCTGGTTGGCCATGTGTCAGTAAAACTTAAAGCTCTTGAACTTAAAACTTAAACTTAAAACTTAATGCTCAAACTTAAAGCTCGATGTAATTGTAAAAACCGCAAGGTTGGCATTAAAAAAAACATGCTCAAACATGGTCGTATGCATTTCAAGTCTTATGGCGTGAAGTTATAAAAAAGTAAAATACATACATACATCGATTTTATAAAACTATATTTCATTATGTTACTACTTATTACAAATATGATTCCAAAACACGAGATTTTAAAAAAATATAAGAGATAATAACAGCAATAAAAAAAATGTAGATAAATAAAATGCTTTAGTTCATCCTAATAATCTTCATTTCATTATTAAGAAATAAAAATATTAAATACTCTGTGAAATAAAAATTACAATTATAATTATCCTACAAGATTTATAGTTACAAAAGCAAAATAGTCAATTAATAATTATTTAACATAAGTATGAAGTCTTCTTTCTTTTTTTAGGTTTTGGCCTTCGCGTTAGTATTTTGCCATTAGTCAAGTAGAAATTTGTATCAAAATTTTATATCAATTTTCATCAAATAAAATTAGTCATAAGTCGGCAGCAAGTCTTGTCAGGCTCTTGGGTAACGCAGTGGCCTCGTTACACAAGCTCATGCAATGAGATTTGGCGGCAACGAGAAAATACACGATACGCTAATTTCTTTATTATTATTTCATTTGTGCATTTTTACTAAATAAAATTGTGCAAAATGCTATTAAAATTGACTAATTTCACTCAATATCGACACGAAATTCAATAATTATGAAAAAACTTCGACCATCTTTTCTCTCGATGGCGCCAAAACTCCATAAGTATCTATGTAGTCACAAATTATAAAGTCATATTTACTACATAATATACGAGTATGTAGCAGTTTTGAAATTTAATGTATTCCATTTTTTTTAAGATGAACAGCAAAGATCTCTTTAAACAGCCAGAGAATTTTGTTAATTAAGCGTAAGTCAATCAAAGCCGTGGTTTAAAATATTTTATTTTGACATAACCATTTTAAACACAATAACTTTCCAAATTACATTCCACTTGTCTTAAAAGTCAAAGATCATATAGCGAAACAGCCAAAATATTATGCCATATTTTAAGCGGCAATCATTTCCTAAATTACATATTTTTGTAGAAGCAAAGATCGCTTATCAAGCAGCCAAGACATTTTGACGTAATTAATTATTACTACAAAGTTATTTAATTCCTTTTCAAAATTGATAATCATGATGTCCATTTTGCGAATTTTAAACTTTAATTAAATGCTTATCTCAAACAAGCGTTTGAACCATGGAAGTTTCGAGATCCTTTGTCTGTTTGGATTAATTACCACATTGTAAGTCCATGCGGGTTGCTATCTCGGAGCCTTATTTCAGACAATCTGTTGGAACCAAAGAAGCCGAACGCGCTTATTCTTTACGTTAGTAGATAAACAATTATTTAAACCCATTCATTTTGTTTAATGTTCAGAATTGCTCTTATTCTCTGTGTTATTCTGAGCTTTCCTGTGTATGAATAGAGTATCAAAAAAATATTAACTAGGAAAAAAAAGGAATTACTACATTAGTGATTCCAATAGTTATTCCATTTCAGATATTTTAACACTACCACTTTCTTTTGCTTAGGGAAATTTAAATTATTCTTAGGCTTTATTTTATACTTTTTATTTTAATTAATAGGCTTGCCTATCACATTGTGGGACTTATTGTCTTCGGTAAGTCATGGGTGCCCTGGTTGTGCCTCTGCCTAGCCCTTAGGATATGATCGGGAAGATACTTTAGAATGCAACAATAGTGAGCAATGGCCAATGACTTCATACCCGTAAGAAATGTACGCTAAAATGGCAAAAACTGTCTACACTTACCATCTCTACCTGTACCACGACATGGTTTCTTCTTTTCCCTAAGTTACCTATTTTCTTTAAATTAGGTAATCTAAAACCATTTATTTAACGCAAAACATTAAGTGAATGCTAATTTACAAACTTTCCAATACTATCCAAAAAATCAAAGTGCAATCACAATATAAAATAAATAGCTATCCTATTAATATTTTAAATGCGAAAGTTTGTGTGTTTGTTTGTTTGTTTGTTACTTCTGCAAGCAAAAACTGCTCAACCGATTTTTATGAAATTTGGCACACACATAACTTGGATTAGCACAAAGGATAGTTTTTATCCCTAAAAAAGTTCCTGTATCTTCACGCCCATATCCCCGAAGAGGTAGGCAGAGGCACAACCAGGCCACCCACGACTAGCCGAAGATACTAAGTCCCATAATGTGATAGGTGGCAAGCCTGTCGCCAACCGACCAAAATTTTTTTTTATTAGAAAATCGGAAAAATCTTATTTTCTTTTTGTTGGCTGACCCGGGATTCGAACCCAACATCTCATGCAGTCAAGTCCAACATCCGGACCGCTAGACCACAGAGGCGATAAAAAGTTCCTGTGGGACCGTTAACTACGCGGGTAACGCCGCGGGCAACGGCTAGTAAAATATAAAATAGAAATTGGATTAAAAAGTTCCTAAACTCTGATAACCTAAAAATCCCTTATAAATTTTAACAAACGATCCACAAGTTGAAATACCAGAATGTACTAAACAACAGAATAAGCCCGCAGGCATCTTAGATAGTAAGTTGGTCTCCTACAAAAGTTTACCTTTGGGACAAGTTTAATTTTATCAGGGCAAAGTTTAGCTCTAACTGGCAGGCAATTTGGAGCGGCTCATTTTTGAATTAACTATTCCGTCATGGAAATTTGAATGTTGGAAGTTTAGATAAATCCAACTGAATATTTTAAAATAGATTTTTGTTATTCGTAGCTTAGTGAGGCAAATATTTTATTTGAAAACATACAGCTATACACAATTATAATTTTGTTTTTTTACAATTTTTGTTGTCATTTATTGAATAGTAAACAATAAATTATTTTATCAGATTTTTTAATTAATTTAAGGATTTTCAAATCAGGTTATAAAGTATAATCGAATAAAGGAGCTAGTTTATACTCGTACATAGAAATAAAAAGTAATAGCTAAATGTAAAGAGCTCACTCAGGAAAGGTGGGACTCATTCGACTATTTTACCCGACTGCTTAAAAATGAGGCTTAAATTTGCTTAAATTTGACCTTGAACGGATGAAAGAAATTTGACAGTATGAATATATTCGTCATATATACTTGTGACACTGAGACATTAGTAAAGGTAATAAAGCAAATAGCGGATTTCATACATTTCTTTCATTAAACTCATTGAGTGGGTATGAAAGTAAAAGGTTTTTGATCCCATATATATTATGTACCTCTGACATTGGCTAAATAAGTCGTGAAAAACGATTGAAAGCCATATTTATAAAAGAAGAAGAAATATGTACTTACCTACAACATTTTTGATAATATTTCATTGACATCAAAAGATGAGGCTTAGTATAAGGATTCTAAAACAACATATCAGGATATAATATGTATATTTAATTTCATGCAGTCGTGTTTTTAACCCCCGATGCAAAACGTGAATGAAAGTATATGTATGAGTATGTGTGTGTGTGGTGTGTGTGTGTGCTTGTGTGAAAGTATATGTATGAGTGTGTGTGTGTGGTGTGTGTGTGTGCTTGTGTGATTATGTTAGTTTGTATGTGTGTTTGTAAGTTTATTACATAGTAGCTCCTTAACAATTGTAATACGTTGTTGTCACACCCGACGCAAAATGAGGGGTGTTATAAGTCCCGATGGAAAACGTATGTATGTCTGTGGCAATAACTTTTAAATGGTTTGACCAATTTCAAAGCGAATAATTTTGTATGAAAGCTGTTGTAGTCGAGGTGATCTTAGCTACGCTACATTACGGTTGTGTAGCGGGTTTATTATAAAATTTTATTTTTAAGATTATGAATTTTTTTTAACAATGCTCTTAATTTCAACATTCTTCAAAGTCCAAGCTGCTAGTAGCATAAAATCTGTAATAGCACTAATGTACAAAAGTCTCTCTCTAAGATAATTGAGTTCAGTAAAACAGCAAAAACTAACTCCAACTAACATTAGGTACCACGCTACGATTAGATCATTCCTTTTTTCGAAGTTCTCTTAAATTTCGACAACTTGTAGGATAGTCGTTTTAAGAATTAATTAATAACGCGTAATATTTCTTATCATGCTGACCTCATCATCTTCAAAACCACTGGTCGGATCATGATAGAATTAATTTGGTCCCATACCAACTCGGAATCTTGACCTACCTTCTCAAAACAGAATCATCAAAATCGGTTTGTAATTCGCCGAGTAATCGTGTAACAAACATACAAAGAAATTATACAGTGGCATTGAGAACTCTTTTTGGAGTCAGTTAAGAACGCAAGCTCAGGTTCAAAAATTACATTCAAATCTGAAGGCTTTCCGCATGCAAATTAAGACGTAAGAAAACATAAAGAAGCGAACTTGGGTTCAGGATCCGGGTAACATTATTTTGTTACGAATATATTTGATATTTTCCATCTTCGGCGATTTGTGGAAACCGTTATTAACTCCATTATATAACGTATTAAAGTTTTTGTATCTACCCACTATAAAATGAATTTATGTTTACAAATCAAAAATATTGTTTAGTAGTTTAAGTTCTAGCCCTGGTGATGCTGTCATAAGCGAAACCGGTAATCTATTTATAAAAAAATAAATTAAAAGTCATACGTAAAACAGTACAAGTGTTTTTTCATTCCACATCACATCACACAAACGGATTTCCTAGTGGTAAGAAATTCACGCCGCCTTAAGACACCAAAGGTGTTAATGGTGCGTTGCCAACCTGAGGCCGGAATGTTAGGCCTCAAGCAATAGTAAGTTGACCGGCTACCTTACCCTCCAAACCGAAACACGTCATGACGTTATGGCGGCAGGAATAGGTAAGGCGGTGGTACCAATCCGGGTGAGTCGCTACGAAACTCTACCACCTAGTAGGACGTCACGGTGCTAGTGACGGTAAGTCTATGCTCGCCTTTTACGCGCTGCCTGGCAGGAAGGCAGATGGTCTATTCCGCAAAAGGAGCCCGGAACAACACGGGGGATATTTATTTTATTGTCTCTGTTCAGTCTTATTCTAAGGTAATGCGTGTTTAAGCTTTTTGAAGTTTTGATTCTAAAAACTTGTCACGATAAGAGCTGTTGTCATAATAACTATTACGTAATGATTTATGATGACCGAAATCATTTTCAAACGTTTGGCAATAGATGATGATATTTTTCTTTCTACACATAAGTTAACTCCATGCATGTACTAGCTGTTACCTGCGGCGTTGCCCGCTTGGTTAATGGTCCCATAGGAACATATTTTTGAGAAGAAAACTATCCTGTGTGTTAATCCAACAAACCCTTTTTACATCTTATTAAAAAACATGGACTAACTTTGGAGTAAAATGAAGTTTGATATTATGGTCTGTATCAGATTGTAATACAGCCAGATACCAGGGTACAAAGTACTGCAAGATTTAACTTGCAGTACTTTACACTGTTTTTATTAATAAGACAGTATGTGTAGCAAGTTTTATTAAAATCGGTACAGCAGTTTCTGCATGGAGGAGCAACAAACAAACATACAAACTTTCGTATTTATAATATTAGCAAAATTAAATAATTTAAGCGCAGTAAAATTGCAAAAATCCGACTTCGTTTGTATTGCCGAGTCGCTACAAGGAAGTCGTTAACTTATGTAAAGAAAAATAAATATTTTCCTCGATTTTCCTTGGACTCCATTATCAGATCCTGATTTGGTAACAATGGGACCTCGGAAGTACGCTTTTTCAAATGAAAAGAAAAAAATTAAAATCGGTTCAGAAATGGCGGAGAAATCGATTTGACGCTTACAAACTTATGACCTTCTCTATTTACACATAATTTCTCCTGTATAACATCTCTGTATATCTCTATTCATTTTTATAACTTTTTAAAATAAAATGTTAATTAATAAAAATAAAAAGTTTTCCCCGTGTTTGTCCGAGTTTTTTTGCAGAATAAACCATCTGCCTTCCTGCCAAGCAGCTCGTAAAAGGCGAGCAAAGGCATACTATCACTAAGAGCATGACATCTGACTAGGTGGTAGAGTTACGCAGCGACTCACCCGGATTGGTACCACCGCCTTACCTATTCCTGCCGCCATAACGTCAGTGCTTGCCGTTGACGTGTTCCGGTTCGGAGGATAAGGAAGCAAGTAAACTTACTTTTGTTCTAGGCTTGACATCCCGGCCTCAGGTTGGTATTGCACCATTACCATGTTTCGGCGTCTCTAGGCGGCGTGAATTTATTACTGTCAGTAAATCTGTGTGCTTGTTTGCCTTCCAACATAATAAAAATAGCTATCTTCACACCCATATCCCCTAAGTGGTAAACAGAGGCACAACCAGGGCACCCACGAGCAACCGAAGACATTAACTTCCACAATGTGATAGGTAGCAAGCCTGTCGTCAATCGGGCACATATCCAATCCCGAGCAACGTTATTTTTATTAGAAAATCGCATTTTCTAGTATTTTAGTTGCCCGACCCGTAGATCAAACCCGGGAAATCAAGACGTCAAATCCGTCGCCATACCGCCACAGACTTATAAAAATAAAGCCCTTATTTACACTCTGACTCCTACAAAAGAAAAAACGGATCATGCCAATACTTCTCTAAACAAATCTTAATTTTGACTATACTTTATGTAAACAAAAGTAAATATAATCAGTACGGTTTACGTTTTACTAAATGTAGTACAGACAAAGAAAATCCAAAATAAAACGTTATATTTGTACCTATGCCGATTGTTAAACTAAAATAAAATATAAGCTCACCCGGTCAGCTATTTCTAAAAATATTTCATTGCCGATTACGTTCAATTATAATCTACTTACGGAGCGAACACTTCAGATTTCCCAATTTCCATCACAAATGCTAAGCCTCCTTTGAGTTCTTTGTACGTAAGTACAATCTTATATTTTGATACCTCTTGTTATTTCAATGATATTAACTCAATTTGAACCAATTTCACAAAGTCCTATTACTTTGTAAGAGACTAGAAGAATATGTTCTTTAATTTATATTCATATTTTTAAATGAAGAAACACTTGTACTGTTTTACGTATCACTTATACTTTATTATTTTATAAATAGCCTACCGGTTTTATTCAACTGACTTAAGCATAAATAATAAAGTTTTACATATGTATAAATAGCAAATTAAATTTAGTAATTAATTAATGAAATGGAGGTTATTAACATGTTATTTATTATTGTTTTCTCAAATTGGATTAATTTCCCGATTCAGTGGGGAAAAAATCAATAGCTTGCAACCCCATTGTATAACGCATTTAAGTTTTTTCGTATCTACCCACTATCAAAATGAATTTATGTTTATTATTCAAAAATATTGTTCAGTAATTCAAGTTCTAGCCCTGATGATGCTGTAAAAGGCGAAACCGGTAGGCTATTTATAAAATAATAAAGTATAAGTGATACGTAAAACAGTACAACTGTTTCTTCATTTAAAAATATGAATATTTGGAAGTTTTACCAAGCGCCGACGACGGAAAATATCAAATATAATTTATATTTTTTATGTTTTTCTTCCTAAATTTATTCGAAATTTTGACTTGGGTTCATAATTTCGTAGAACTTTGACGAGAAAAAAGAAAGTCTCAGACAATTATCGTATTCACTATTTTTTTTTGTCACTAATGACGCTATGTCAGTAAATTTTAAAGGTATTTAGTAGATATAGATAAAAAAAAATAGTATTGATTATTCATAATTTTAAATAAAGAAATACTTGTACTGTTTTACGTATCACTTATAATTTATTATTTTGTAAATAGCCAACCGGTTTAGTTATAGAGCATCATGAGGGCTAAAACTTAATTATTTAAAGCTAGGATTTTAAATAGCACACCGAGGTTTAAGTTAAACCTAAGGTAGTTTAAGATTAGGTGGCCTATTTTGAATTATTTTTCATTGAATTATTAATTATATTAATATTCCTTAAAACAAGAGTAGTATATATGTCTACTGAGTATAATGTAGATATTTTTACCGAACGAAATTACAAAACAACATTTTTGATTTGTAAATATAAATTCATTTATAATGGGTAGATACAAAAAACTTTAATACGTTACACAACGGAGTTGCTAGCTATAGATTCTTTCGCTACTAAATGGTAAAAATAGTACAATTTGAAAAAATATTAAGAAAAAATGTTATTCGACTCGAAAAAAAATGTCACCCTTTGATTTTACCCTCGAATTTGAACGCGACGTACAATGCGTTTGTCATTGTCACTGTGTCAGTCATATCAGTTTTACTGTCAAAGAAATTGTAGCTGTTGTAAATGTTTTATTATAAAACTATTTAACTTTGTAAATAGATTCTCAGAAGAAGGGGCTCAGGAATTTGTCAATCTTTGTACTTGGAGTACCTTATGAACAGGATCACAACCGATTTCTGAACTCGTTTACATTGAACTTAGTTTGTTCGTTTACTAAACCCGGTTTACCTTAATGTTTTTTTTATGATATTGTAAGGCAAACAAGCAGACGGATCTCCTGATGGTAAGAAATTCACACCGCCTAGAGACACCAAGGGTGCGTTGCAAACCTGAGGCAAGGATGGTAGGCCTGGAGCAAAAGTAAGTTTACCGGCTACCGAACCCTTCGAACTGGAACTCCGAATTGGACGTTACGGCGGCAGGAATAGGTAAGGCGGTGGTACCAATCCGGACAAGTCGCTGCGAAACTCTACCACCTAGTAAGTTTTCTTTCACTTTCACTGACATGTTATGAAACTTAAAAAAAAAACTATTTATCAAATGAACTAAATATTAAATTTTAATACGTATCGAAAAGCTCTAAGATCACAGATAAAAATATAGGCATTGATTTAGCACTTTTCTTTTTTTGAAAGAAACAATATTTCATCTTACTTTTAATTACGATGAAATAAGTAAGTATACTTACATACATTACGCTTAAATAAACAGACATGGAAACCACATTACCTTGCTTTTATCAATATCCATATGTATAAGTCTGAAAACAGTCTAGACTTAAGTGTAGAATTAAGTACGGAAATCACGTCTTTTGTCAGCCATACCTAAAAGACTATAAAACATTGTTTTTCTTAAAAGGTTAATGTTATGTATTTTTTGACAGAGTATTACTTCATCTTCATGTGTTGCAATCATCATTAAAATAATTAATTTCATACTATACTAACTGACCCGACAGACGTTGTTCTGCTGTATTTTTAATGTGATGTTAGTGAAAAATTTAGAATGAGTCACCCTTGTCACTTAGGGGCATGACGAATAGATGTTCGCCGATTCTCAGACCTACTTACTCAATATGATCACAAAATTTCATAAGAATCGGTCCACCTGTTTCGAAGGAGTACGGCAACGAACATTGTGACAAAAGAATTTTATATATAATTGTTGTTCTGGTATATTTTTAATGTGATTTTATTAAAAAAATGGGGTGAGTCACCCTTTTCACTTAGGGGCATGAAAAATAGATGTTGGCCGATTCTCAGACCTATTCAATATGCTCACAAAATTTCACGAAAATCGATCTAGTCGTTTCGGAGGAGTTCAATCACGCATACCGTGACACGAGAATTTTATATATTAGATTTTGCCTGTTATTTATTAAATTAAAATATTATAAGTATAATCCTACTACTGGTAACAATTGTAGTTTCGCCAATCACCAATGATAGGATATACTTAGTACAATATTCAAACATTGATATTTGTAATCTAGTGTTTTCTAAATTATTGGTAAAAATTTCTTTCCATGTTCCTAATATATTGTGATATGATTATATTACCAAATAAATACATTTTGTTAGCTTTAAATGATCAAAAATAATAATGTAACACAAATACAATACAACGAGTATTAGTAATTTTATGTTTGAAACTGGATAAATTACCATTACTAATCAAACGAATAAATGTATTAATCGATTTCTTTATTCTGATCCGACTTTTTTTATTCGGAAGTGTGTTTCTTTTTATTCTTCGAAATATAGGGACTTACTAAATTTTGGTTTACTTAGACGAAGTTTTACTGTTCTTATATTAATAGTATAATTTTCCAAAATTCTGCTAAAATATATTAATTAAAACCCTGCTATCTTTATTCGAATAACAACAGAATTTTGACGAAAGTACATTCAAATTACAAGTCTACTGTCCTACTTCTTGAGTAAGTAACTTTACCAACTATTCGACATGATATTTAACATAACTAAGTTTAAGTATAAGTTTTAAGTTACTTTGCAAGTGGTAACTTTTCCGAAACTGCTATAGACTTTCTACAATTTTGAATAAAGTAGCAAGGCTAACTCAATATATATGCTAATACAAACAAGATCTAAATGCAAGAATCCCGTAATTAATTAAGGCTGTATTTACTAAGCGTTTACTTGCCTCATTTATTACAAAAGAGACGAAAAAATTTCGCTTCTTATTTTTATTACCAGCCAGTCTTTTACACAGAAAACCTTTTTGGTGTAAGTTTTACACATAAAGATAAAAAATGTGTGTGCTTTATAAAGATTTATATGTGTATTGCTGTGTTTATGTTCACAGGTAGAGTACAACACGAATAATAATAATTAATCTATAAATTATGCTAATTGTTTGTGGGTATGTTTGTAATTTTAACGTCAGTTTTCTAAACATTGACTTTTACCCATTTGTCAACATTACATTTTGGATGATTATTTTGAAATAGTTTATTTATATGTGTAGCAAAATTTAGGAACTATAATAACACATAGCAGGGCCAGTTGTCCTTAATTGTCGTAAATAATTAATCATATATCATCGTAAAACACATGTATTCGTCTCATTTAAAAATAAACATAGTGGTTCTTGTATTGAAACTTCGTCATCAACATATGAGAGGAATTAGCCGTCACATTTCTCTGTTAGTTTCATTGACCTCATGCTACGTTCCACAAGAAAAACACTGTATACTATCGCCAAATTTCATACTGCGTTCTTCGTTATTTTTATTTCACCGGCCGGTATATCTATAAGTTAGGTTAAGTTTGTTATTGAATTAGGTAACTTGAAGAACTTTGGCGACATGCAACTCAAAAGGAACGCAAATTTCCTAATGGTAGCGTTTTAATATCCCCTAGTCATTTATAAGACCATTCGGTTGTACGCCCTATTAACATCTTTGGTATCAGGACATCTATCTACACGTCAGCCATTTTATACTAGAAAAAAATGTATCTGTGCAGATTAGCAAGAAATATGAAACGCGCAACTTCCAAAATAAGATAACTAAAGGCCAAGTTTAATAATCTGTCAAAGGTAAGAGAGAGGGCTACTTTGTCTCCTCTGTTGTCTGATTTTGGACACTTTCCGGGGAGGACAACACGAAAAAAGCGATTTTTGTTTGTTGTAAAGTTTTGTAGCCTAAATAGCTTTGAAATAGTCCAGTAGTTCTACAAAGCGCAAATTCTGCAATATATGGAGTACTATTCTTCTGTACTAGAGGTGTCTTTTTTTCAATTTTCTTATGCAAACAAGACTACCTATTATATAAGGTGGGACGTAGTGTTTTCGGTTAGTCGGGGATGCTGTGGTTGTGCCTCTGTCTACCTCTTAGGGCGTGAGATACTTTAAGGTTACTTTCAACTAACAACAGTTGCTGGTAACTAACAATCACTGTTATTTTTGACAATAAACAAGAATATATTAGCAACAAAACTCCAGTAAGCCAATCTACGTATAAGTTTTTCCGCATGTTGGTCCGGGCTTCTTTGTAGAAAAGACCAGCTGCCTTCTTTGCCAGTCAGCTCGTTAAAGGCGAGCATAGACTCACCGTCACTAACACCGTGACATCTGACTAGGTGGTAGAGTTTGGCAGCGTCTCGCCCGGATTGGTACCACCGCCTTATCTATTCCTGCCGCCATAGCGTCATGACGTGTTCCGGTTCGGAGGGTACGGTAGCCGGTAAACTTACTTTTGCTCGAGGCCTAACTTCCCGCCCTCAGGTTGGCAACGCACCATTACCACCTTTGGTGTCTCTAGGCGGCGTGAATTTCTTACCATCAGGAACTCCGTCTACTTGTTTGCCTTCCGATATCATAATAAAAAAAAAGTGTAGATAGGTTATTGACATTGACCGTAAGACAGTTACAGTTTCAGTTTGCCCGTTAATGCTACTTTGCCGTATCGCTCCATTACCCGTGAAGAAACGTCCCTACCCACATCAAAAGATCAAAGTACACAAAACCACGAAACGTTTTCTAACTACCTCTCATTGAACCTCGATCCTTTCAAAGAAAATCGACAATAGAAAAAAATATGCATTGAACTTTTCGTCCGTTCCGTATCTTTTGTAGCATTATCAATTTATTTATTTTATTGTAGAAGAAATTCATGTGGGTGTATAGCAGGGGTGGGAAACTTTTTTGACCGCGGGCCGGTAAATTAAAAAAATCTAGTGGCGGGCCAGTAAATTAAAATAAATCTCGAAGCGGTCCGGTTAATTAAAAACACCTAAAAAGAGCTGTAAATATAACGATTATTTATAAAGCGATGTATAAAGATAACATGAGCGTTTATTTTTCTTTTTACAATTTTTTATTAAATTAAAATCGATTTATGAAGTTTTAATATATGATTTTTTAAGAGGTTCATATTTTTTTTGAAGAAAAAAACGCTTGACGGGCTGGATTAAACACTCTCACGGGCCAGTTTCGAACCGCGGCGGGCCGCAGTTTGCCCACCACTGGTATATAGCTATCACAAGTCTGTTATTTTATTTGTTGTTTATAAGCTTTATTGACTCTGAAATTTTTATTTCATGAAGTACGTATGCTATAATCTTTCATTGACGAGAGGCGGGTGAGTTTAAAGTGTCTTTCAGAAAAAAAATATTTTTTTTATCTGTGTCTCTGTCTTTCTGTGGCATCATTACTCCCGAACGGATGCAGTGATTTCAATTTGTTTTTTTTTGTATTAAAGGTAACTGGGGTGCTAGTGTTCTTAGACATGTTTGATGAAAATGGGTTGAGCCGTTAAAAAGTTGTTGGGGTGAAATTGGGTTGATTAATCGAATGTCTGCAATGTTTTTTTTTTGCTTTTTAAACTTATCCCAACGTTATTGAATAGAAGCGAGAGTTAGGTATGTCAGAGAGATCATGAAAGTAGGATAAATGCGGTCGAAATGAGAGCACTACGAAAACTCTGTGGTGTAACGCTCGCTGATCGCATTCGTAACAGTGAGATCCGAGAAAGAGTGGGATTGGAAGAAAGTGTTGGTGTTAAAATGCGAAAGGGTATGCTCCGCTGGTTCGGTCATGTAGAAAGAATGACAGATGAAAGATTGACAAAGCAGATATACAATGCGAATGTGGATGGATGTAGGTTCCCGGGGAGACCAAGGCTGACATTACACGATCAGATCAATCGGATATTATCTGAGGGTGGTGTCAAGAGTCTCCGAAACCGGCGTGTTTGTATGAAAAGGGCAATGAATGTGAAGGAAGCAAGACAGGTTTGTCAGAATCGTGAGGTCTGGCACTTGATACTCTCTGCCTACCCCGTAAGGGACTTTGAGTGAAGAAGTTTTTTAAATGTTGAATTTAATTTTTCCTAATGTCAACCCTGAACAAACTATATTGATTTGATTTGTTACAATATTTATATTTTAAAAGATTGATCAATTAATTTAAAATTTAATAGAAAGATTGATAAACTTAATTTAGATTGCAGTTACTTAAAGTTAAAATAGCTGCCTTAAGAACTGAAAATGGCGGTTCAAGACTCTCTTTTCAATAAACTTCATTACGATCTTATTAATATCTGACTGTATCGAAAACATTGATGCACGAAATAATTTTAATTGATGTGGATTTTTTTCATTTCTAATTATCTACGCCGATAGACATTGTCTTGTCCTAATTATTAAATTAAGTGAAAACTTCTTTAGCCGCGTTGCGCACTTTTTGAAGTTATACTTCTTTTGGCGCATTAGGAAAAAATGATGAGGGTAAATTTTTACGTTGCGCGCGCGCACCGTCACAAACAACCGACATGATGAAGTTCGCTATAGATAACATTTTAGTTTTTATTAAATATTAAATAAACTTTATTTAACTAAATAATGCATTATAATAAAACGTTTAATGTATTAAATACCTTTTTTCTACGGTTAGTGTCATTTTGTCTACAAATGTAAAATAAGACAAAAGATAAAATTTTTAAAAAGATTTTTATCTTATTACGCCGAAGAGGTATAACTTCTAACGCGTGTACATTTAAAGTACACACACATTTTTTTTTTTGGAATGGTAAAAACTTTTAAACTCTCATCAGGACACGTGACCTGATCCAAAATTCGTAAGACGCGCAGGACGCTTGTGCAAATGTTGGCGTGTCTTGTTTGTGTACGATAGGGCAATAAATGAATATTGTATTCTGGCACATAAATGATAGTACTTTCATACTGATAATTAAAGCAATTCGTGCAAAAATTTTCCCTAACCATTCCAAAATATCAAAAATGCACAAGGTTAATGTTCAAGTTTCCACTTCTGCTGGCACTCCCGGAGTGCAACCCGTTTTTTTACATGTTTTTTAATGAATTCACTACTGACAACAACTAACACAACAAACAAAACGCGAAATTGTTTCATCAGTTCAAGGCGTTAACTAAGAGAAATAGAGATCAATTTTTATACAAGACTACCTAACAGAAAGACGTTGTCATGTCCTTACTATAAATAAGTATATTTTTTCATATAAACCTTCTCCTGACTGTTACTAACTTTCAAAAAAGATAAAAGGAAATAAGAATTTATTTTTATTAAGATGAATGTTACAGTACTAGCACGCTATGATGGCTGGTTTGACACATTACAATAGTGACGGTAATATCAATTTATTGTTGAAGAAAATATAATCAAATGTAATGAATAAAATATTGACATGTTTTTTTTGATTTGACAAACGTCAAACCGGCCATCTTGGTGTGCCGCTACTACGGCACACAAAGTACATTTTAAGTATTGAAAGGCAAATAAGCAAACAAAATATCCGTCATTAACAAATCCACATTGTTTAAATACAGCAGCTTCTTATTTTTTTTTTAATATTTTTTTTTTCAAAATAAATATAAAAAAAAAGATGCAAGAAACGAAAGTTATGGCCATTCTAAAATGTGAATTTCATCTGTGATGAACTCATTTGGTGGGTACTTAGAATTGTGTATCTATAGGACATAACTACCCGCGTTAACGGGTTAGAAAGGAATTAAAAATTTCGCCACGGGACTTGAATCCTCAGTAGCTCAATTGGTTAGAGCATTCGTCGGCTTGAGACGAAAGGTTACAGGTTCAAATCCTGTCTGGGGCGAAATTTTTTTCTTTCTTTAAAATGTATAGAAACAGCAGCTTCTTTTAAGAAACGTTTATATTTACGCTTAAGGGACACAGCGCCTTACTATGTCAAATAATTTAGCTCATTTATTATTTTTTTATGATGATGGAAGGCAAAGGAACAGACGGATTTCCTGGTGGTAAGAAATTCACGCCGCCTAAAGACACCAAAGGAGGTAATGGTGCGTTGCCATCTTGAGGCCGGGACGTTAGGCCCCAAGCAAAAGTAAGTTTACCGGCGAACTTACTCTCCGAACCGGAACACGTCATAACGTTATAGCGGCAGGAATAGGTAAGGCGATGGTACCAATCCGGGTGAGTCGCTGTACCATCTAATCAAATGTCACCGTGTTAGTGACGGTAACCCTATGCCCGCCTTTTACGAGCTGCTTGACAGGAAGGCAGATGGTCTATTTTGCAAAGGATATTTATTGATATTCTGTTGTCTAATTTCTAATCTAGGGTTCAACCAAACTTTAATTAGAACCTAACTCAAATTTAAATAATTCAACCCATTATTAAATTAAACCCAGGAACGTGGAAGCGGCTTATGTGAACGAACTATAATGTCGTCGTTGACAGTTCGTACAGCATTGCAGACGTAATATTTTATTAAACCATGTGTCATGACAAAGCTCCTTTACATTCTCTGATATTTCGTAGCTCGTTGTAGAATCGTAGCTCTCTCGTATTAATTAGTCTCGCAACTCTGTCACTTTTAGCTACTACCTATCTTTAAATTTTCTGAACGAATTATGAACATAGTTATACATACATAGCAAGTTATAAAACAATAATATAATTATTTATTACTAGCTGTTCCAGAGAACAGCTCCGATGAACACCAGTTCAGATTGTCTGGGAAATTTAAAATGTTGTTTTTCCCAGTTTCCTCGCTGTTTAAAATGAATAAAATGAAAAGGACATAGGGTACTATCTCCTTTTCCTAGTTTTAAGATACGTCTTCCTCAATTTTCACCAAAATCGGTTAAGACGTTATAGAGTTATAAATTGTGTAAATACCACAACTTTTTATATATATATAGTTACATATCTATTTAAAACAATCTTATATACAAAATTCTCGTGTCACACCGTGTATATGACTGACGTTTGTATATGACTTATTGACCTCCGTGACGGCGTGTCCAATTGTTATGAAACTTTGTGAGTATATTGAGTAGGTCTGAGGATCGGCCAACATCTCTTTTTCATACCCCAGAGTGATGAGGGTGACTCAAACCAATTTTTTTTTACTAAAATCACATAAAATAGAAAAACAAACGTTAGTAAACGTCTGCTGGGTCAGCTAGTGTATTATATACATATATTATAGATAATTTCTATCGTAAGTAATTTGAAAAGTTATAGTAGTTATTAGATATTTACACCTGCACGTACACTGTGTATTACTTCGGCAAGTAAGGCCCCATACTCAGTCAGCCAGAAGTACCAATCACCGCGCTCCCCCTTCCATGATTACTATGAACAATGGCGCTCTAAAGTAAACGTCTTAAGCGACAAATCACTATTTTTGACACTATAAAAGTAATTTGAAAAAAGTATAAAAACTGAAACACTTATCTTTTAGGTATAGCACTTATCTATGTTTACGTTAAATCTGGTGTCGATATATTCATATTTAAAATAGACATTTGCGTTTTGCTTTCAAAAAAGGGTTAATTTTTTATTTTTTTCTATCAAGCAAAGTGAAACGAATCGTGTTTTGGAAACACTAGTCTAGTAAAGCATATTCATGTTAATCTTGTGTATTTTTGTCAGCAAGATCCATGATTGTTCTGAATGAAAAAAACAGTAAACTGCTGACGTATTTTAGCGTATATGGTCCCTTAATGTTCCGATCTTTTTATAATCAACTATTTAATGCAAAAAATATGACTACATGTATGTAGATAAGTTTATTCTTCTGTAGAATAATTTATAGATATTTCTCTGTTTTAGGGAAGCTAGAAAGCACTAACCAGTAACCTGTAAATCGCTGAAAACGAATGATTTTCTAGTTAGTATCCCTTTTCGTTACAGTAAGTACAGTTAAAGTTTAAAGTAATTGGGTAACTGAACAAGTTGTACTCTTTTTTTTTATGACATTGAAAGGCAAACAAGCAGACGGATTTCCTGATGGTAAGAAATTCACGCCGCCTAGAGACACCAAAGCAGGTAATGGTGCGTTGCCAACCAGAGGCCGCGATGTTAGGCCTCGAGCAAAAGTAAGTTTACCGACCACCTTACCCTCCAAACCGGAACACGTCATGACGTTATTGCGGCAGGAATAGGTAAGGCGGTGGTACCAATCCAGGTGAATCGCTGCGAAACTCTACCACCCAGTCAGATGTCACGGTGTTAGTGACGGGAAGCCTATGCTCGCCTTTTTCGAGCTGCCTAACACAGGAAGACAGATGGACTATTCTACTAAGGAGCCCAGACCAACACGGGGACATACTACATTCATGTAGATATGTTTATTCCTTTGAAGAATAATTTATAGACAACTAGCGACCCGCCCCGGCTTCGCACGGTTATGAAATATACATATAAACCTTCCTCTTCAATCACCTCATCAAATTGCGTAGTCGTAAAGATTTAAGCATACAAAGGAACATAGGGACAGAGGAAGCGACTTTGTTTTATACTATGTAATGATTCAGTTTTAGATAAGCTAGAAAGCACTAATCTGTAAATCGCTGAAAACGAATGATTTTCTAGTTAGTATCCCTTTTCGTTACAGTAAGTACAGTTAAAGTTTAAAGTAATTGGGTAACTGAACAAGTTAACTAGGCGAAAGAGTAATCAATCTCAAACTTGGCGAGATTGAACTGTACGAACTGAGTCGCCGTCAAACATCCTCGACGTTATAGATTACCTCCCATTGCAGTTTAAAGTTTTCTTGAGCTTTCAGTTCGTTCAGATATATATTGTATTACCTAATTAATATCAATTTATCGAAGCTCGACTATTAACTTTTTAAAAGTGGGTATAATACTAGATAAGATTTTATTATTTCGAAAATCACATGTAGGATACAATGTAAATCTATATCTATATATATAATATCTATATAATAAAAATCAATTGCTGTTCGTTAGTCTCGCTGAAACTCGAGAACGGCTGAACTGATTTCGCTAATTTTGGTTTTGAATTATTTGTTCAAGTCCAGGGAAGGTTCAAAAGATAAGAAAAAGGAAAAAACTTGCGAGAAAACTAAGAAAAACAAAATTCTACTTTTTTCCCATACAAACTGAACGGGTGGAACGAAGTTCGCCGGGACAGCTAGTACCTAAATAAATAATGACAAGTCACACAAATTAAATTCCGCTTCGGCTTTACACTTTTTTTTCACACTTTATAATTTTTTTCTTAAATTGGCTGACCTAATCTAAATTTAAGCGAAATGATTAATTATGTAATAACAACTCTATATAGATATCTTTAAAATATATTTGTATTTCCGAAGCTTGACGAATATAGCCGAAGCGCTTAACTTAAACAGTACTACTGTAATATGATCGCATTGGTAGTGTAGTTGTCTAGAATTGGACTTGATGTATTTATGATTGAATAATGTGTATTGCATGTCAATTCGTATATACAACAAAATTCCTGATAATCTTAAATCACTTCCATTAAGCAGATTTCGAAAAAAGGTATTCAACTAACTTTTAGAGAAAATTTATTACAGTGTCAAAGATTTTCTTGCAGATAAGAATAAATAATTTAGTATTTCTAATATGATTAATAATTGCAGAATGTCGGGTACGCAGGATTTTGTTTCGCCGTTTCTTCTCCTGTCCGGCTAGGTTTGGAAACGGTGGTAGTTTACGGTAGACAGGGATAAATTAATTTACATTCTAAAAATTGTTGTATTAATAAATAATCTTATAATAAATACAAAATACAGTGTGTTGTAGATTGTAATTAAATAATTAAAATTAGTAATTTGATTAAAACCTATTAAATATTTGCACACCACAAGTTGGTAGAATATGTTGAAACGCTTAAATAATTTTGTAACATCTTTGTAACACTCATATTCCGCAAATAAATATTTTTCTTTTCTTTTCTTTTCTTTTTCTTTGACTTTGTGAGGTATTAGGTTTGATCCCCTAATTGGGCAACCAAAAAGGAAGTGTTTTTTTCAATTTTCTATTAAAGACACCGTTACCAGGAATTGGATATCTGCCCGGTTGGGGATAAGCTTACCACCTACTAGTGTGGGACTTAGTGTCTTTGACTACTCTCGAGTGAACTGGTTGTGCCTTTGCGTGTCCCTTCACATGGGCGTAGAGATACTATTTTATTGATATTATGGTATTAAATTAACTGAAACCAAACAGTTTTCATGTAATGTAGATAAAATGTTATTGCCTTTGTGGTCTAGCGGTTCAGTTGTTGGACTTGACTGCAAGAGGTCCCGGGTTCGAATCCCGGGTCGGGCAACAAAAAGAAAATTGGGTTTTTCCCAATTTTCTAATAAAAAAAATGTTGCACGGGATTGGAAATGTGTCTGGTTGGCAATAGGCTTGCCACCTATCAAATTGTGGGACTTAGTGTCTTCGGCTAGTCGTGGGTGCCCTGGTTGTGCCTCTGCCTACCTCTTCGGGGATATGGGCGTGAAGATACTTTTTTTTAATGCTTAATTTACAAAATTCGTTAATCAAATTTAGTTAATTTTGCGCTATCGTATCTCTAGTACTAAGTATGAAAATCTCACACATTCATGACAATATTACACAGTCTTTTGATTATTTTATACTAGGGTACTGTGCAACAACTCATCCTAATTGGCACCAAAACCTCAGCCATTCCTCTCGCCCCAGAATAATTATTAATTTGTTTATACGTAGCCGAAAACAAATAACATGACAGTTTTCGTTAATGCGTTACAAGTTTAATTATATTACGTAACTAGCGACCCGCCCCGGCTTCGCACGGGTATAAAAAAAGCCTTCCTCTTCAATCACTTTATCTAATAAAAAAATCGCATCAAAATCCATTGCATAGTTTTAAAGATTCAAGCACACAAATGGACATAGGGACAGAGGAAGCGACTTTGTGTTTTACTATGTAGTGATTACAAAATTGGGCAAAACATTTATTAGAACAAATTAGTAATAAAATTATTACAAAAGTGATTAAGTTCCAGTAAGTCAGATGAAGATCAAAAAAACTGAGAAAGACAGGCTCATGGATTGTCATGTTCCGAGCTACGGCTTGTCAAGTTTTCTATACTCACTACCGTCTCTGTAAATTATTTGTATAAAAACTTTGAACAGGGCCTCTATTGACAACCAAGAGAAACACATTTTTAGACCAAAAGTGTCATAGATTTCGACTTGTAACCTACCGAACATAATCTACGTTAACTCATGGTAAAGGCTCAAGTGACTTTATGCTTATAATACAACGTCCTTGGTTTTTTCAGTACCCTATGACAAAAATATGAGACTGACCATAGACTACAGTTTAATGTTGCCAGTTAATGTTGCTGAAAACGTTCTCTTTTCTTTTTTTGCCTATACGTCTGTACGTTACGTCTGTAACTTTGTTTTATGTCTTTAGCATTTTTTCTAATGTTGAACTCTTAAATCTTATATCAAGAGATATGTGAATAATAATATATCCCAAATGTGTTGAGTATTCTATTTCGTATTTAATAATTCCATAAATAACCACGTTCACGATTTAACGCTACACAAATCAACAAAATGGCAACATTGTGTTATTCACAAAATACTTATGACGGAATTCATCTTTATCAAAAAACTCAATTTGAAGAGTATAAAGGGTGTTGTTGTATGTATGGGGCCATTCGCGATAATGGCGGTAGATCTGGCGTACCAGAGTAATCTGGCAGTTGCCGGGTGTTGAGCCGCAGATGTCTCTAGGGAGACGCGCCAGTATCATTCCCTTTCTAAGAATTTCCTTTGAGACTTACTGCCCAACAAGTTGACAATTATTTCTCTGAAAATAATAACTGTGGTTTTATCTCTTACTTCTTACACTTATTAGGGATAAAAAAGTTGACCAGAAAAGTGATTCCATAAAGCAATATTATTTCAATAATACAACAATTCTAGTATGTGAATAATACAATGTTTCAACGATACAATAAATGATGGCACTTATTAAGTTCACAATAAAAAAAGTTTTTGTTTTAATAAATTGCCGTACTTATTAGTGACCACCATAACTACGCTCTATAACATCTATAGTAAGCAAAAAGTCTACTTATTCACCTTCGTATAGTATAAAAATATACAAAACTTTGTCTGACTCACAGTAGTTTGAAAGATTATACCCGTTAAGAATATAGAGACAGTGGTGGTATTTTTGTTGCACACCCAATAATCTAATTTTGAGCTATCTTCTTTCAGCTATAATAATAAAATGAGACAAAACATGTTTAGTGGTGTCAGATTAGTTTGTAGATGATATTTTAAACTTTTAATCTATTCCTCGGAAAATATTGTCCAAAAACGTCACAAGTTGACATGTTCAAACTAATCTGGCGTGTCTAAAATGTTTCATCTCTTTCCTTTTTGTTTCATTACAAAAATGTGTCATACACCTAAAACAAGTTTTATTGGTGTAGAGCAGAATTGCTGTTTATATTCGCACCAATCAAATCGCATAACATAATAAAATTTGTCTGCTGTTAGTTGGTCAGAAGCGTTACTAACAAGTAAATTGTGATGAAATTTACATAATATGTTCCCCCGTGTTTGTCCGGTTCTTTTGTGTAGAACAGACCATTTGCTATGCTGCCTAGCAATATGTAAAAGGCGAGCAATGGTTAAATGTACCAATAACAATAAAACCACCGGTGGTACAGTGCTGTACGGCATCTTGCCTAGGAAGGGATTGATCGCCTTATCTATTACAGATACCATAATGACAGTTCCAGTTCAGAGGGTAAGACAGCCAGTAGACTTGCACATTAGATTGTTCGGAGCCGGCCATAGGATAGCGACACCTATTATGGTGTTTATGGCATCACTTACCATCAGAGAAGTCAAGTGCATGTTCTTTGCCATAAAAAAGAATAAACTAAACTACCCCGTGTTGGTCAGGGCTCCATTGCAGAATAGACCATCTGCCTTCCTGCCAGGCAGCTCGTAAAAAGCGAGCAGAGGCTTACTATCACTAACACCGTGACATCTGACTGGTTCCGCAGCGACTCACCCGGATTGCTACCACCGCCTTACCTATTACTGCCGCCATAACGTCATGATGTGTTCCAGCTTGGAGGGTAAGGTAGCCGGTAAACTTAAATTTGCTCGAAACCTAACATCCCGGCATCAGGTTGGCAGCGCACCATTACCATCTTTGGTTTCTCTTGGCGGCGTCAATTTCTTACTACCAGGAAATCCGTCTGCTTGTTTACCTTTTATAATTATAAAAAATACAAAAATAAATATCCTTAACAGCCGTGTGTCCCGCTAGTAGATAAGGGCCGTGTAAGAAAATACTTGGTTACTGTTTGGCTCCACAGCCCAATAGCTCAGTACAATTTCCATGATGGACTTCGTAATCTCGTATATACGCAATACACTCTGTTATTCTCTTTTCATATTATTTCCCAGCTTTGCCACTTCAAATAATGATATATTAGCTATTGCATAGTCTAGCAGTTATCAAATACTACATACAAAAGTAAAATGAACATTTGACACTTAGGGTCATTTGCGCATTCCCGGGTTACAATTAATATTGAGTTAAACTGTCAAATATAAAGTTAACCCTAGTTGGACGCTAACTCAGTGTTAAATACTTAACCCAGGAACGTACAAGTGACCCCTAGTGATTTCAACAAACGGTAGGACTATCGCCTTTTTTTTTTAAAAAAGGACTAAAGTGTTCCAAATATCGTTCTTTATAGACGATTGCCTTTATAAGTTGTGGTATTTATATGAAACAAAAAGAATTATCTTCCAGAAGAAAATGACAAATAATGATGTATTTCTTGTGTTAATTCCGAGATGTCCCACTTAATTTTTACCCACGTAATGCTAGTAATTTTACATCACCCCCATCATATCACAACCACTAGCCGGATTATGAAAAAAATATCTACACGCCCATATCCCTGAAGAGATTGGCAGAAGCACAACCAAAGCACTCCTGACTATCCGAAGATACTAAGTCTCACAATGATAGGTGACAAGTCTATTGTCAAATGGGCACATATCCAATTCCGGGCAACATCATTTTTATAAAAAATTTAAAACACACATTTTCAAAGTATTTTGTTACCCGTGCCGGTGATCGAACTCGGAATCTCAAGAAGCCAAGTACGACGCCGGACTGCTAGACCACAGAGGCGATATTAGGTATATAAACGAGCCAGATACTTTAAAAAAAAGGACAATCTCAAAATCAAGACCTATCTTTCTAAAAAAGAACCAACAGAATCGTTTTTTACTGAGAAATCGTGTAACAATCTTAAAAAAAATCATACAGTCGAATTAAGAACCACTCCTTTTTAAGAGTTGGTTAATAACTACGTTTAAGAGAGTTACCTTCCTTCCTTCTTTCTTTCTTTCCTAGCTTAAAATTTATTTTGATCGTTTCAGTTACAAAGCTTCTCCACATCCCAGACATTAATAGAGATAACATCCAATGTAATAAGCATTGGGTTCCACATTCTCAGTACATAATGAGGTCGTTATTAAACTTATAACAAGGTACGTGTACCAGAGAGGGCTTGCGAAAATCATTAACTTTATTTGTAAAGTTGGTATGAAACTACTCATCCGTTCTGATATACGAGTACTAGGAAAACGCTGTTACGTAAAACTAGCTAATGCTTGCTGTTTTGTCTGCATTAAAATGTAGTATTTTTAACCCTCAAGGGATGCGATTTTTTTGACATAATCGAGATCGTTCTTAGCTACATTATTACGCTATCCAAATCGGAAAACGATAGTAACATATGATTATATTTAATAATAATAAATAAAATAAATATTTCCTGACAAATTGCACTAATTGAATCTCATCCCGGCTTTAGGTTGGCAAAGCACCATTACCACCTTTGGTATCTTTAGGCGACGAGATTTCTTACCATCAGGAAATCCGTCTACTTGTTTGCCTTCCAATATTATAAAAAAACATAATAATAATCCCAAAGTAAGCAAACTATATGCTCGTTTCATGGGTGTTAGTCAACGATACTAATACATAGAGTTACTTAAATAGATGCCAGAATACATTTAATAAACACCTAGACTCGCAAATGCAGACACCCAAATGTTCGTGACACAAATGCCTGCCACAGGCGGG
>NJDD01007447.1:42999-76275 GCA_002245505.1 Calephelis nemesis
CAGTTAAATCTTTATTATAACCCTCTTTGATAAAATAAATGTAACTGTTCAAAACGTCTGCCTATAAAACTACGAAGCGAAAAGCTTCATCTAATGTCGGTCTCATAAGGGATTTAATCCAATAAATTCCAGCCAATAGACAGTCCAGTTAATGAGCTATTTAAAGCAACTTCACACCGTTCCAGCCACTGTCATGTTCTATTAAGCTGGACATGTGGATGTTTCTACAAAAGCAAAAAATCACATTGACATAAGATTTGAACCTGCTTCCTCTTGTCTCTCGTTGATGAATGTTATAAATATTTTAGCAAAGGACTTAAAAGCTGTGGATATATTTTTAATTCCTCTCGACACTTACATTGACAGCTGTCCCATAGCTAAAGTTTCTTGTTGTTTGTGTTTTTTTTTTCCAAAATGTCTCCTTAAAATTTTCTACAAACAGGTAAATCTTTACTTAAAAATAGCATACCGATTACTGAAAGTTCTTAACTTACTCTTTCCTTAGAGTTCGTAAAAATATACCAATGACAGCGATTTCATAGATAGTGACTGGTGGTGCTATTTACAGGGTGGTAAAAAACATGTAAGTATCGGTAAAATTTAATGACTTTTTGCACCCCCTGTACATTTGAGACTTTAGCTAATTCGCTTTAGTCGTAGCAATAAAAACAAGAATTAAATAAATAAGATATAAACAAATAGTACTCTCAACGAGATGAATCCAATTTTCGCCGCAGTAACCCTAAACGCTTCAGTGCGGGATCCACGTTATGGCATTCCTTTACGATTCTTCATCTACTGAAGTGTGTTCCACTGGGCGTTACAACTATTCTGGATTTCTAGAGAAAAAATGAACAAGATTATAGAGAAATTGTGCTCATTCACGGCACATATTCAACGTTTTTGGCGTCACAAGAATCTGCCTAAGATCCAAGTGAGATAAATATACATTATTATTATTATTACAACAGCCCTACATACATTTAAAATATTGCATAGCTTCTATGGTGAGCCTTGAGCGTGGAGACCGAATTCACGAATTCCGTAACGAAAATAACCTAACACCCCCCACTCCGACTGGCACTGCGGTGACACTTTTTAATCTGGCCATCTATCGATGAATAGCAAAACCTTAGCAAAACTTTTAACGACTTTTTGTAACTCTTGTCTCTTTAGTTCAGCAACTCGCCTCTAGGTGGCATTGGTTGTCTCGACGTTACTGCGCATGCATGATCCCCCTCTTCGCCCCGCAATCTGATGATTAATGCATGCTTATGCAATAGCTTTACCGCGGCAGCCTCCGAGAGCCTTATATTGACACTATACTAAAGAATGCTCAGTGATGTACAAAACGAAAGCAAACTAGAATCTCAAAATATGTAGCAAATAACCACATAGCGCTTAGCGAAAAGACACGATCCACTACTCTCGATCAATATTGAAACTTTAGTTTGTTGAAGGTTAAGCGCTGAACGTATCCGCGAAATTCAGTAGTAAAAAAATACTCTTTTTAACTACTGCTTTTGACGCTAGACTCTTCAAGGGGTACAATGCCTAAATCTACGTGAATTGCAGAGTGAGATCCCCTGACTGTACTAATCGTACTCTATGATCTGGAAACCCGTTTACTTGTTCGTTGACCCATCACACAAAAAATAAACCAGTATGTTTGTACAAAAATAACAATGAAGATGGAGAAAGTTAATCTGTCAAAATCGTGACACTTGGCACTCAATACTCTCTGCCTACCCCTCAAAATACTGGCGTAAAAATATGAATATATTTATAGGTGAACAATAAAGTGTTCATTCACTCATTCACATTCCATCAGCGCCATCAAATAACAATTCCCTTCCGATTGAGTCCCTCGTGGCGCAGTCATTTCACTCGCGCCCATATATTTCACTGGAACGCAACAAAACGTCGATCTAAAACGCCACATTCGCTTATATCCATCTGTTTGGAGAAACGTGACTATCTAAGTGTGAATATTTTAATGACTAAACTAAATTTTAGTGGACTAATCTACGTAAAAATTTTATAAGTAAATTTCGTTAGGCGTGTATTCTCACGTCTCTGGGCGGTCAAAATAATGAAAGTTATTTCGTTTTTTTGAAGTGAAACTTCTTTATCGGAGTTGGAAAAAAATTTTGTGTAACATTTTTCCGTTACGCGCCATCTTTGTTCCCTACCACGCGTGATTCGAAGTATACTTTCTCCAGCGGAGTAGGGATTGGCAATAAACTTCATTTAACCAATTTCTGTAAAGTTGCATATAGTAAATTATTTTTTGAAAAATAACGTCATAAAGAAGTTTCACTTCTTCACTTTTTACGAGTGTACGCTAGTACATGCACACATTTTTTTTATGCACACATATACATGTAAATAGATTATTTTTATGGTTACAATTTGATTTCTACTTAAATCCAGGTCCTTATAATAATATCTGCATATCTAATAGTATTCGCAATATTGACATAACAGAGAGAGTGGAATTATCACATAGAGAATAAGAATAGATAACATGTGAAGAGAAAACATTTTTACTTACGTAACAACTAACAATGGAAAAGTATAAGAGTTAGCATGATCAAAATTCATATTGAGAATTTACGATTAATTTAACACTTTCAATAACCGAATACTAAACCTCTACGTAATGTTGATAAGAACCATCTCGATCCATTTCTTTCTTTAAGTTTTGGCCTTCACGTTAGTATTTTTCCATTCGTCAAGTAAAAATTTGCATCAAATTTTATATCAGTTTTGATCAATTATAATTATTCATCTGTCATAAGTTGTCAGTAAGTCATGTCAGGCTCTTGGGTAAAGCGGCGGCCTCATTACACAAGCTCATGTAAGGAGATTTGGCGGCAACGAGGAAATACATGATACGCTAATTTCTTCATGATTATTTCATTTGTCAACTTTCACTGAACAAAATTATACAAAATGCCACCAAAATTGACTAATTTCACTCATCATCAACACGAAATTTAATAATTATGAAAAAACTTCGACTATCTTTTCTCTCGATGGCGCCAAAAAATCCTTACGGCATTTAAATTTTATATTTAATTTAAATTAAATTTAAAATTTATAGAAATTTATCCCACGCACAGGGCAAGTGCTAAAAAAAATAAAAAATAAATAAACAAAAAATCCTTACGGCAGCTTTCGACAAAAAATCCAAATCGAAATCCGTTAATCCATTCAAAAGTTATGCCACAGACAAACACATACCACACAGACATGCCAAACTTATAAACAACAGTCAAATCTCGACAACTGGGTGACCCTTTTTGCATCAATAAAAATACTGTTAAAATATAGAAGTCTATGAAAGCACTACATTTTTTTATTTTAGTAAAGTTAAATATTGTTAAAGTAGATAAAACAGCTCCATTTTTGTAATTAGAAAATTAAAACGTAAAATAACGTTGAAACAGTAATGTCATAGATAAAATAGAAGGCTGAATGTTGTTTTTCATCATCTACGCAAGAGCGCGGTTTTTATGGATTATTCCCGCCTTTTCTATTAATAGTAAAAAAAGAATAATAAAGTTTTACTTGGAAAATTGATATACGCAATATTTTTGTCTACATAATATATTTCTATACAATATATTAATATATTGATAATAATAAAAGCTCAAATAAAAGTCGTTTAATATATATTTAATTAAAAATTGGAATCTGTACACGAATATTAATAACCTAGAGTCACTTAACTATTTTAGAAATTCCCAAAGTTGAAGTTACCAGAAGGAAATGTGCCGAAACAGATAATTAACTTATTCCGAAGTGCGCAGCTACAAATCTCGTGAATAAAGATCTCAGCTTAGTTTAATTAAATTTTCCTTGAGAGAAACTTTTACTAAGTTTAAAGGTATCTAGATGCGTTTTATTAAGTTTTAGAAGAAATAGTAGAGAAAGCGTCCCGTTCGCCGCTTCAGTGCACACTTAACTAACGTAACAATTTAATGAAACACTTTTAATTTAAGAAAATGAGGATATCACACTAAATAAATAAACAATTTTACAATTGTGGGATTAACCTACGGTTAGTCGTGGGTGCTCACGTCTCTGACAACGCCATAGAGGATACGGGCGTAAATACGCTTATTTTTTAATTATATACACATACATACATACATACATATCTTCAAGCCAAGTCCCTTAAGGGGTAGGCATCGAGTACGGAGAATCGTGAGGTCTGACGATTCTGACAAACCTGTTTAGCTTCCTTCATATTCATTGCCCTTTTCATACAAACACGCCGGTTTCAGAGACTCTTGACACCACCCTCGGATAATATCCAAGTGATCTGATCGTGGAATGTCAACCTTGTCAAACTTTTGATTATACATAAGAAAATTACGGCTTGGGCAGAACGAAGCGAAGCTATGTTAACAAGTCGAAGACAAAAGCAAAGCTAAGTTTTATTTGTCTTTTCATTTAGACATAAAGTTTCCCTTGTCTATTGTTTTCAACGAAAATATTGACCCTTCCCTCGATTCCACTAAAATATTTAGTTGTTAACATAGTTATAGACTTGATTCTCTGATTTTATGTAATGTTAATAGTAAATAAAGGAATATATTTTTAGTTGTTAAAAAAATACGAGACATTTATAGGTACAAAAAATTTAAATAATTGTGTCTTGTCGATCAAATGCTATGTGTACCTACATGAAATTTTTCGTGTTTATAATAATATAGTCTTTTCTTTCTTTCTTTCTTTAGGTTTTGACCTTCACGTCAGTATTTTGCCATTAGTCAAGTAGAAATTTTGCATCAAATTTTATATCAATTTTTATTCAATTATAATAAGTCATCAGTCATAAGTCGTCAGTAAGTCATGTGAGGCTCTTGGGTAAAGCGGTGGCCTCATTACTCAAGCTCATGTAATGAGATTTGGCGGCAGATTTTAATTTTGACGAGGAAATACACGATACACTAATTTCTTTATGATTATTTCATTTGTGCACTTTCATTGAACAAAATTGTACAAAGTGCCACCAAAATTGACTAATTTCACTCAACACCAACACGAAATTCAATAATTATGAAAAAACTTTGACCATCTTCTTCTTCTCAATGGCGCCAAAACTCTATAATATAGTTATGATGGTTACTACTACTATTTTTCCTATATGGACAGTTACATTAGTCTTTATACTATAGTTTTAATAAAAATATCACATAATAAAAAAAATACAAAAACAAGCTACTATTCCGACTTACAGCCTTAAATATGAGAAATAATGGTCAAACACACACATAAACACACTCACACACACACACACACACAAACACACACACACACACAAACACACACACGAATACATTTTCTTGCTCATACTATCACATTTTATTTATTTATATTTTGTTCAAAAAACTTGACACGGTGTGCACCTAACTTATGCTTAAAATACATTTAAACAATGGAAGAGCGGTGTCGCCTAACACAAGTACCTCTTACTTAAAAGGTGACTCCATCAACTACCCACATTTTATTGTAAATTAGTACTGAAATAAACATTTTTGTTTTTTTTTTGTTACTGGTTACACTACTGATAAAGACCTTTTGTCATTTCTAAATATTGTTTACTCACTCTAATATGCTAACCTCTCTTTCGTTTTGACTTCGTTAAGACATCACAAGATTCTCAGAAAGAGAGGTCAGTGAATTACAGTGAGTCAGCACTTGGAAATGACATCTTGTCAAGTGACGTGTCACGCCTTTGTCATTGCGAAATTGACTTTGTCAGTTCCAAAGAGTAAAGTAACTGTCCATAAAGGCAGTCCATTAAGGCAGTCTGTCCGAAAGCAGTTTGGTTTTAAATATTTTTATGCAGTCTATATATTGTCTATATATATATAACATGATGATCAACTTCTCTCTTCTCTTCACAGCGAAATGAAAAGCCAATAACGTCTTAAAGTTAAAAAAATCTGCTTATTTCTTATTATAATATGTCTCAATTTTTCGCCCCTACGGTCTACGGAAGCTTCTTAATCAATCATTCCCATTCCTTTGCGGTTTACAAAAAAATGAAGATTGATTTAAAAATAATTTTACAGTATGAAAAACTGAAAGTGTCTTTGGAACTAAAATATTTACTAATTTTGCTGTATCAAAGCTAAATGGAGTTACACTTGTATTTAAGTTTGAATTTAGTTTTAAAGTTTGTTTTACTCATTTAATAGCTGCTGCAGCTTTAAAGTTCTTCGCCCTCTGACTGAAACCGCTTGAATGATCTCATCAAAAGTAGTTTTTGTCCTTAGAAATAAAATCTATCATGATTAGTTTAGAAATTTAAAAATGTCTGTTTGTGGTAACAAAACTATATTATGAAGTCCCTTAAATTTAAAATTAAAATAATAATATCCCCCGACAATACTTACCTGTAATGTTAGAGCGTAAGAGCTATCTTCACTCGACAAAACCTTATTGTAATTCTATAATTTAAGAACTATTTCGATCACGCCAACTATTAAATTGGTCCATTTGTTTAGAAATTATGATTCCACAGATAGACACACGTCCATACACACAAACACATACACGTCAAACACTCCGTTTTTCTGTCAGGGGTTAAAAATATTAAAAGCCAAATCTATTCATATGTAGTGCACGAGCAAATAGAAAAACCAATCGTAGCAATAGGTACAAAAACGAAGAAAAACAATTCAGGTAAAATAATGAAAATAAACATAAATTTCATTTTCTCATTTGAAAAATGTATTTATAAGTATAACTCAAAAATTACAGTACCGGTTCTAAGATAACGCACATAAACTAAACACAGAGTCAAATTGAGATCGAGCTCATTATTGAAAAGGGGGATTAAAAACAATTCCTTTCTTCCTAATCGATGATATTTTTATAGATAATTATTTTCTCTGGGTCCAAGAAGGAGATAACTAAAAGAAAAAGAAGCGAAAATTTAACGCATTAAATTTATTTTCTGCCACCATAATGACTCCGTCATCTTCCAGTCTGGAGGGTAGGGTAGCCGGTAGACTCATCAACATCTCGACCGAAAGTCAAACCTGGTCTATGGTGTCTACAGGCCATGGTTGTCCCTTACCATCAGGAGAGTCGTGTGCTACTTCGCTAACCTCTGACATAAAAAGACTACAAAAACCGAATATTTACAACGTAGTAAAAACTATAGAAACTATATCTAATCGTATTCATAAGGGACGATCGCGATTTTTTAGTTTTTTTTTTCTGGTAGTGAGTAGCACTAAAAAAACTAAAAAATAAAAAACAGTTTTTAATACGTTACTGTTTACACAATTTATTGTGTAAGTCCTCTTTTAAATACATTGAGGGTACTAATCAGAGAAAACGTTTTTTTTTATGTTATAGGAAGGCAAACAAGCAGACGGATTTCCTGATGGTAAGAAATTCACGCCGCCTAGGGACACCAAAGATGGTAATGGTGCGTTGCCAACTTGAGGTCAGGATGTTAGGCCTCGAGCAAAAGTAAGTTTAGCGGCTACCTTACCCTTCGAACCGGAAAACGTCATGACGTTATGGCGGCAGGAATAGGTAAGGCGGTGGTACCAATCCGGGCGAGTCGCTGCGAAATTCTACCACCTAGTCAGATGTCACGGTGTTAGTGATGATAAGCCTATGCTCGACTTTTACGAGCTGCCTGGCAAGAAATGCAGATGGTCTATTCGGCAAAGGAGCCCGGCCAACACGGAGGAAACATTTGTTGCCCTAGTCTCCTTAACTGTCATATAATTATTAATTTCAGAAATCTAGGCTGTCGAGAAATTTGTTACGCCGTTTCTTATCCTGCCTGGCTAGATTTGGAACGGTGGAAATACAAGCCAAATAGGGTATGGTCCTAAGTGAGAAGTTATACCTATTTGAAAAAATAAAAAAAATCGTAACAAAAAATATGTAAATCGATTTTGTGTATAACTAAATCACGTGCGTGCAATGCAACTTCATGATGTTATTTTTTATAACAGATTTTAAAATTTCGCTCTCCCTTGCAACTTCACATTGTAACTTTTTTGTGACGGATCTTAAAATTTCGCTCTCCGCTGCAAATTCACATTGTAACTTTTTTGTGGCGGATCTTAAAATTTTACTCTCATTTTCATAACACACCTAGAAGTATAACTTGTGTGAGTATTCAATTAAACGTAATTGAATGTTAAAATATTTGCAAATTAAAATACTACTATGTTATACTATGTTATAAAACTTAAATAATTTTGCAACATCTTCTTTGCACACATATTTCGCAAATAAGTCGTTCTCATTTCATTTAATTTTTCATAACTGCATATTTCTTATCAAGTCGCATTTCCATTTCAACATCCTACAGCAGATTTAAGCCACAAACAAGTTAGTCGGAGTCGGAAACTCGGCATCAATAAGTTCGAGTTTCAAAAATAAAGTAGAAGCGGGTCGCGCGTCTCCGGGGACGCGTTGTGTCTGATTGCCCGGAATTTTCCCGGACCACTTCCCGAGTGCACGGCCCGCTCCCGCCGACTCGACGATACATTGACGTTTGCCGTAAGCTATTACATGAAGCGGGTTCTCGGTTCTAATTCGGTTTATTATCTCTAACTATTTCCTTATTCGAGTTTAATGCTTTTAAACTGAGTTAATTTTCAATGATCATTTTTGGAAAATTTAATCAAAAAAAGAAGAATTGCGGCGTCTGTGGCTTCATTTCAATGGTCATGATGGTTCTCAACCACATTACAGATAAGACCTATCAATGGTTTTTTTTTAATCTTATTAAATTTTAAATAGCATTCAAAAGATAGACTCTTACGTTGTCAAATATCTACATTTATTAAGCTACTGGAATCATTTTAATGAAAATTTCTCTGTGACAATGACAAAGATTGTATAAAAAATTCTTCTCAATAAAATGTTACGTTATGGAATCCGTGGGTCGCTTATAACCATTGAAGAAACCATCATCTATGGTGTCCCGCAGGGTACCTTCCTTGGACTTGGACAATCCTTGTCCTTGGACCTACTCTATTTATAATATATATTAATAACTTGTGCTTACTTACTGTGGACTAAGTGTGCAACCCTGGTAGTTCATGGATAACAGCTCGTGAAAACGCTCAATTCGCTTTACGAGTCGCCTGAGACTGGCTTAATCGTATTTACGTACGTAAACTTATTATCCCTAAACCTTAGCAAAACTTAGTTCATAACTTTTATCCCCGAACACATATCTCAACCTGATTCGTCTTATTACAACGTCCCTTTTTTTTCTTTTTTTTCGTGGGGAAATCCATCATGGATACCCCACGGTGCAGTGGTTGTCTTAGTTAATCTTACATAATCAAAGCAAAGACAAGTAGCACCCACTACAGATAATTTTGAAGAAAAAAGTAATTTTGAAAAAAAAAGATTTAAACTAGGTATACCTACATATAAAATTATTTCCATTTTGCGTGGTCATGTCATCACGTCTGAACGAAAATACCAGTTTTGCTAATTCTTTTTTTTATTTTTACTTATGGTCAGGAGAAGGTTCTTAAATAAAGACCGAAAAAATTACAGGGAAAATGGGAAAAACAATGCTTTAACCCATAAAAAATGTTAGTAACTGTTAATGTCAAGCGAAACGAAGTTCTTCGGTCGTCTATTAAAATATAAATATCTATATTTCTCTTATGACTTGGGTCAAACAACACCGAATTAGTGAGAAGCATACAATACGGTGTTTGCTCCCAAAGTTCGTGGCTGTAATAATGTTAAATTTATAACGGCTGTCCAATGTATATTGTTGTGCATACCCTTGACAAAATACGCCTTCAACTTTGTTACTTATTACTGTTCATAACTCATAAGAAAACATACTTTTTAATTTATGACTTTAAAACGTTGCCTTTAAACACTAAAAATGGTAATGGTGTGTTGCTATCTAAAGGCACAGCCTGTTAATCCTTCTGGATTAAAGAATATTACTAGCCACAGTGATATCCAGACTGAATCACGACTGTGGTTATCAGTGCGTTCAAAGAGGCAGAAAAATACAAGCCAATGAAAGTAATCTTAGTCACGGTGCTAGTGATTTATTTACCTGTTACAAACTGCTTGGTATTTATACTTATTAAACTGCCTTTGCTTTTACTCTTTTAAGGATAAACAATATTATTTAAAACAGACTTCCATTATAACATGTTCAGTCAAAAAAGTATCTTGAATTGATTATTTGTTTACGGTTCCAAATTTGAATTTTTGTTTTTTTTTATTGTTGTTAAATTGATTTAACTGTTTTACATTTTGGCGCGGAGTTTGAGTTGCGTCTGCTATTTGTATTATATACTGTTTTAATTATATCATCCAAACCATCAAACAAAGAGTTCGCCGTAAATTTTGCACCGCATATGGAATTTCGTATTCGAAGTCAACGAAAATGTTACCAAAGGCATACGGAGAATTGACTTTTTCAAAAAACTCATACTTAAGAGTAGGAGAATACGTTCAAAAGCTGTCAAGATTTGATGGAAGATTTGCTTCGTGCTAATAGGCCACAAACATTGGCAACTAAAGTTAACATCGCAAAAGTGAAGGAAACAGGGACTTATGATAATCTTCATAGAGTTTGTATCCTTTTAACTAATCATTTGGGTATGAAACATATTGCTGCTTCGTTAGTCTCGAAAGACTTGAATATCCTCCAAAAACCCCATCGAGTGAGAGTCGGTGAGAACATTCAGGAACGAGTCAATTCTGAACATTCTGAAACGAGTAAGTCATTAAACGAGTTGTCCTTGTGACGAGACGTGGATTTACGAGTCATACATGCAACCTATTCAAGCTTCGGAGGGGCTCCATACAACTAAAACGAAACCGAAAACTCGTTCAAAAGTCAAAGTCGTTTTGAGTGTTTTATTTGACTATTGCGGTGTTGTGCACTCGGAATTCTTGCCGGAAGCTCAAACGTTAAATGAGGAAGATTTTATTAAATGCGGCATTTAAGAGAGTTAATTTGACGAAAAAGGACATATTTGTAGTAAGAAAATTCTTAGATTTTGCACAACGATAATACGCCTTCGCACAGGATTTCATTGACAAGACTTCACTTCTTTTTTTTACCTCAAATTACCACGTGGCACCCGTTTTAAATGCATAAAAGAAAATTCGTATCGAGAACTGAACTCAATTGGAAACAGGAACTGGAAACAGCGTTTAAAAATGTTTAATTAATTGAATTATTTGTTGGTGTTAGTGTATCATTTCTGAAGGAGCATACTTTGAAGGTAATAAAATAAATTTTGATGAATAATAAAACAATTTGTATATTATGGATCTTTTCCCGGTACTTTCTCAACTAATTATTATTAGTCAAAATATTGTAATAAATAGTCGTAACATTAAATTAAATTAAATTAAATTAAAATAACATATTTATTTCATTAAAAAACATGAACATAATTACTTGCTAATTGTGGAGATCTTCTTTTAAGTAATTCACTTGTGTTAGAAGATCTTACTCTTCTTTTATCTAACTAACATTATTCCAGAATATTTTATTTTTCCTATTTTTAAAAATAGTTATACAAGCTTATATCAATGTTAATTTATCATTATAATAAACTTAGCAGTAGTTTGATGTACTAGCAATACATCCTAAACTGTCTCCACAAAGCAATGGAACATTCCAGAATGCAAAGTAATCAAGAAGGTCATTCCGATAGGAAAGACAAGAATGCAACATATTTTCCGTACCTTAAAGAGCTATACATCCTTACAGTAGTACTATTTAAATTATGCGCTTCGGCTATATTCGTCAAGCTTCGGAAATCCGAATGTATTTTAAAGATATCTTAAAGATATCGAGTTGTTATTATATATTATGTAATATTATACAATTACTCATCATTTAGCTTAGATATAGATTAGGTCAGCCAATTTAAAAATAAAAGTATAAAGTGTAGAAAAATAAAAAGTGTAAAGCTGATGCACATAATTTAAATAGTAGTACTGTACATAGTTATTATATTCTCTTGGATACTTCTTAGCAAAGTGCATTAAAATTTTGTTTAGCGGCTTCTAATCTAAACTAGACAATTATAACTTTGAGCTTCCAACATCTCTTTATTATCGCTCAAAAAGGCAATCAATATAGTCGAAGAATTAATGTTACCAGTAATAAAAGAACGATAGAACTCTAAAAGCGAGCTGCAGCTTTTATATGAAAAAATCCTTTGAGCAATAGTTTCGTGCAAAGGCTGAAAACATAAAGGAGTCATAATGTGATTGTCTAAGGATATGAAATTATTCAACTCAGTTGCATTACTACCTTTTTTAAGATTGGTAAAGTTAATTCAAGACGAAGTTATCTCAAGAAGAATATTAGTTGCAAAAAAATTAGGCACAGTTACTAAAGGACTCTGTTTTAACATAAAACTTTAGTTCGATTTTTTAGTAGTTTTTTTTGTTATTGTTGTTGTGTAATTATTTTTTTATTAATGTTAAAATATATACCTTTGTAGTAAATAGTTCATTAATAAATATGATCTTTCTAGTATTTAAATTAAAACATTGGCAAATCCTAGATATGATAAAAAAAGAAAGTATTATTGAAGGTTTTTAGCTAAATCAGTGGCTATGGAAGGCGCTTTGTATTAACAGGACAAAGTCATACAATAACTTTTTACTTTGAACCCAATACAAATACAAATAACTGAATATAAAAAAAACATGCTTTGAACTAATTGCAGTTTTTTTAATAAACGTAAAATTTAAATCATATGATCCCTGACATTAGCTTTCCGATGTTTTTATGATTTTTATGTAGCCAAGAACCATGTGGATGACGTCAACTTTCGAAAAAAATCGCATCCAAAATAGTTTGTTCCTTTAAGAGTTTTGATGCCACACACACGCATACACACGCTCACGAACGCACATGCCACAGCAAGTGACTGGTTGTTTTTATACTATCTAGAGCTTTTACCAATTATTTTATTATCAATGGTACAGAAGTTAAATTTATCCTTTAAATAAGCAATTACAATAAGGATACTCGAAGCAGAAAACTCCAGACAAAATGACTAAAATAACATCAATACAATGAATAAAATAATGCTAACTATATAACCGAGCTTCGTATTGTTAATGAATAAGACTTCAACCTTTTGCCATATCTGAATTCTAAGGGAAGTGGCTATGATGAAATGCTTTTGTACGATATTTTACAATTTGTTTTATTTCGTGATTTTGGAAAACAAAGGTATGGATACATACATACATATCATCATATCTTAAGACACACACACACACACAAACATACACACATATCTTCACGCCTAGTCCCACGATGTAGGCAGAGAGTATCAAGTGCCACCTCACGATCCTGGCAACCTGTCTGGCTTCTTTTACATTCATTACCCTTTTCATACAACACGCCGGTTTCGGAGACACTTGACACCTCCGTCGTATGATGTCCGAGTGATCTGATCGTGGAATGTCAACCTTGGTCGCCCCGGGTGCCTACATCAATCCAAACTCGCATTGTATATCTGCTTTGTCATTCTTTCATCTGTCATTCTTTCTACATGACCAAACCATCGGAGCACTCTTTCTCGGATCTCACTGTTACGAACCTACTGAGCCCGCTTCATCCTCTTAAGCGTATTCAATTTGTTTTCAAATACTTGCATGCTTCTCGGTTTGTTCATCTGTTTATACATCGAATTATATAAAAAAAATATTTTTATAACATTTTCTGATGGAAAGTTAATCGTACGTATTTGTACGCCCATATTCCACGAAATGGTAGGCAGAGGCACAACCAGGGCACAATGTGATAGGTGGCAAGCCTATCGCTAACTGGGCACATATCCAATCCCGAGCAACATTTTTTTGTTAGAAAATTGGAAATACCACATTTTCATTTTGTTGCCCGACCCGGAATTCGAACCCGAGACCTCATGAAGTCAAATCCAACACTTGGACCGCTAGACCAATGACCACAGAGGCGAAAGTTAATCGTGGTCAAATGTATGACACGTGTGAATTGTTTACTCTTCCTTCAAGGAGGTCTAAGATGAATCTATACTAATATATAAAGCTGAAGAGTTTGTTTGTTTGAAGGCGCTAATCTCAGGAACTACTGGTTTGAATTGAAAACTTATTTTTGTGTTGAATAGACCATTTATCGTGGAAGGCTATATAACATCACACTGCAACGATTAGGAGGGAAGAAATAACGGGAAATGTTAAAAAAACGGGGAAAATTAGTCACGCTTGAGGACTTTCGTTGCATGCGCTGCGGAAACGGTTCAAGATACCAAAAATATATGTATGAAAGAATTATTCCTCTTAAACTGATCTAAAAAAATGTCCGCAACAGTATATCTTTTAAATGGTGCCCAAAAACCATTCCACGCGGACGAAGTCGCGGGCACAGCTAGTATAATATATAGAAGACTTATACATACATTTAAGTATAATTTTATATTTGAAATCAGTGTCAAGAAATCTATAGAGTTGTAGACTATTTATAATATCAATTAAAGGAACGGGATTGCTTACGCTCAGATTGACGAGAGTAGTCGAGGGAAAACTAGATTGGAATCTAAGTCTAAATTGAAATCCGACAAAATATAAATAGAATATAGAGACAAGCAAATAGTGTAATAAGTTTCCTCCCGGATGCGCTCGAATGGCTGGGAAATGTAGTTTACGGTGCCCCGCTTGCCCTCGCTTTATGTAAAATATTGTTTCAGATTCCGCCATGATGAATTACCTTTACTATAGGTTTTCAAATTGATTTGGAAAAAGGTTTTAAGTTTTTATTATATGAATTTTGCGCTTTTTAATACGCTTTTATTGTTCCGTGTTGGTCCGGAACCTTTGCAGAATAGACCATCTGCCTTCCTGCCAGGCAACTCATAAAAGGCGAGCATAGGCTTACCGTCACTAACACCTGGACATCTGACTAGGTGGTAGAGTTTCGCAGCCACTCACCCGGATTAGTACCTTACCTCTTCCTGCCGCCATAACGTCATGACGTGTTCCGGTTTGAAGGGTAAGGTAGCCAAGTTACTTATACTCGAGGTCTAACATCCCAGCCACCATTACCACCTTTGATGTCTCTAGGTGGCGTTAATTTCTTACCATCAGGAAATCCGTCTGCTTGTTTACTTCCCAATATGGCAAAAAAAATTGAATTGGTACATGTCTACGTATCTTAGAACGTGTTTTCATCTATCTGACTAAAATGTTCACCGTAATCTTTGACCTGCTTGGTGATGAATTTCGGACGGAAGTGAAACCTTACAGCATCAAGAGCCGATGCCAACACAATAGTTTGAAATAAATACAGATTATGGGTATTTGGCGCCATCGTGAAAGAAGATGGTCTTAGATTTTTGCGTAATTATTGAACTTTGTGTGAATTATGAATAAAATTAGTTAATTTCGGTGGCCATTAATTTTGTTAAATTTAAGTGCATAAGTGAAATATTAATGTAGGTATCATGTCTTTCCTCGTTACCACCAAATCTAAATGCCACTAAATGACCTTGAGTAAAGAGGCTACCGCTTTACTCATGACCCTGACATGTCTTTGATTTACAACTTATGACCTGAAATGACTTGTGACTGTTAGAATTTATTCATACGGAAGACATGGCAGCATGGCCTAAAGGTTTTAGCCGGCCCCAAGAGGAGCAAATTAACTTAAAGAAATATCAATTTTTTTTATGTTATAGGAAGGTAAACAAGCAGACGGATTTCCTGATGGTAAGAAATTCACGCCGCCTAGAGACACCAAAGATGGTAATGGTGCATTGCCAACCTGAGGTCAGGATGTAAGGCCTCGAGCAAAAGTAAGTTTACCGGCTACCTTACCCTCCGAACCGGAACTCGTCATGACGTTATGGTAGCAGGAATAGGTAAAGATCTACAAAAACTTAAACTTAAATTTTCAAATAGTCTCACAGTATCTCT
This sequence comes from Calephelis nemesis, assembly GCA_002245505.1. Lineage (NCBI taxonomy): Eukaryota > Metazoa > Arthropoda > Insecta > Lepidoptera > Riodinidae > Calephelis > Calephelis nemesis. The sequence continues at coordinate 58,969 of NJDD01007447.1, forward strand.
TTGTAAATCCTGCCGAAAACGATGAATGTTATAAGTTTGGCGTGAGCGTGCACGTGTGCGTGTATATGTGTGTCTGTCTGTGTTCTATTGTATTATTTTTTTTAATAAATAGCTGTTTGATATTGTTTTGTGGAGGCGTTTTTTTAAGCATGATACTATGAATTCAAATAAACATCTCATTCATCACAACTATTTAACTTTGAACAAAATCGGCCCAGATATCATTAATTAATTTCACTGAATATCTTAGGAGATGTCATACATTGAAAAAACCTTTTTTCTCGTGTTGAATAGGCCTCTCTGCCAGGCAGCTTCTAAGAGGCGAACACTGGTTAAAATATCGGTCTTACCACTACTGTTACAGTTCTGTGGAGCAACATGCCCGGGTAGGGATCCACCTGCTGCCATAATGACTCTTTCATGTTCCAGCCCGGAGGGTAGAGTAGCCAATAGCCTTGTACAATAAGCCTAACATCCCAACCACAGGACAGCAGCGCACCTGTAACATCTATGGGGAGAACCGTGTACTTGCTCGCTGAACTCTCACATAAAAAATACTTTTCATCAACACACCGTAAACATCTAATATATCTTTAGGTTATGTGGATCAAAGAAACCGTTTGCTTGTTTTCCTTTCAAATAAAAATCAAGTCAAAGCGAACCCGAATAGTAGAATACACTTTAAAAACAAAAAATATATACGCAAGATGAATCACTCATGATAGTTAAACCGATTAGGCTGAAAATTGATAGAGAGGTAGCTTAGAACCGGGAGAAGGACATGGGGTATATTTTATCCCTTACAACAGCGAGGAAACAAGGAAAAAACAACATTTTATTTGTTTTCATGCAAATTGAACGGGCGGAACGAAGTCCGCCGGGACAGCTAGTACATGCATAAAGGAGTAAGTTGGGGTACGTGGCATGTGTGCGTGTATGTGAGAGAGTGAATGTGTGTGTATACGTAATGAATATGATATGTAGCCTTCCTCGATAAATGGGCTATGTAACACTGAAGTAATGTTTCAAATCGCACCAGTATTTCCTGAGATTAACGCGTTCAAACAAACAACCAAACTCTTTAGTTTTGTAATAGTAATATAGATAAATATTTTTATCACGACTGTACCTACTTAATAGTTTTTCTCTACATTGGGCAGTACACTCACGTACAAGTTAAATTAACTTCGTACCGCTCTCATTGCAGTTAATCTGTCTACATGCGTCTTCCACTGCCCATCCCTTTCACATTCCATACTGCATACACCCATCTCTTTCTAATTCCCTTCTTGATAAAACCAATACCAACTTTGCTTGGAGCTTAGAATGGAAATTTTAATATACCGGTCTAAGTGCTAATTATGTTTCTGCAATGATGTATCTTGTAGTTAGAGAATAAAGGTTATATTTGTATAATTATTCACAGATCATTGTAATTTGGGTTAAAGTTAGAGAAATATGTGTCAAAATTAAAATCGCCGAAAGTTTATACATAGTTAGCTGTTAGTGTGGTCGTATAAGATAAAAATACATGAACACTGAAATCCCTATTATGTAAAAAATATTACATAAATAAATGCCAACGGTTGTCAACTTGAGGCTGGGATGTTAAGGTAATCGCGTATGTGTACCGCGAAAATTTACCCTTCAAACTCCAATACAAGAACGACCAGTATCATAATAGAACCAGAAAATCTTCGGTGATGGTTGGTATACGGTTATATTTATAAGCATATATTCCATGAAAATGTTATATAAAGATTTGCAATAAAACCATTTTCCCCGGGTTGGTCCGGGCTCCTATACAGAATAGTTAGATTATTATTGTTGTTATGCAGCTCGTAAAAGGCGAGCATAGGCTTACCGTCACTAACACCGTGACATCTGATTAAGTGGTAAAGTTCCGCAGCGATTCTCCCGGATTAATACCACCGCCATACCTATTCTCGCCCCTCAGTGCTAGCCGTGGACGTGTTCCGGTAGGAAGATTAGGTAGTCGGTAAAACTTACTTTTGCTCGGACCTAACATGCCGGCCACAGGTTGGGAACGCACCATTACCACCTTTGGTGTCTCTAGGTGGCGTAGATTTTTTACCATGGAAAATAAAAAGTCCGTCTGCTTGTTTGCCTTCCAATAACATAAAATAAAAAAAAACTGTATAAAAGAATCTCGTAGCAAAATTTCGTAGAACAAGGCTACGAGCTCTACGCTAATATGTAACATAAATGTCAGCAACGGGTTCGCCTACATGCCCAATACTACCAATTATCAAGGAGTTTCCGGTTCGAAATAATAAGAGGTAATGAATATAGATGTCTGTTTTCTTAGAACTCGAATTGGTACCATCACCTTAAATACTCTTGCCGCCAAAGAGTATGAATTTCCCACTGTTGTATTTCAGTCTGAAAAGTTGGGTACCCAGTAAACTTAACAGTCTTGCTTCAAGTTGGTAACGCTCCTTGTACGAATGATATGTATTTCTTATCATCAAAAAATCTGTCAGCTCGTTTGTTGTAACAATTATTAAATTCCTAATAATAAAGTTCATTTAGTAAAAATTCTAATAATCAATTCTACCCGGCCATTTTGGAATTTAGTATAGCTGCTATGTAATTTTCAAAATGTTGTTTTTCCTATATTTTCTAGCCGTTATCCTTGAAGAAGGCACACAGGCAGAGGTACAACCAGTGCACTCACTACTAGCCAAAGATGCTAACTACAATTTGATCCCACATACCCAATCCCGGGCAACTTTACTTTTGTTTGGGAATTGAAAATACGCTTTTTTCCATATTTTTATATTACTCGGCCTAAGGATTAAACCTTGAACCTCAAGAACTCAAGTCCCACGTCTTTAATGTATATAGCTACTATAGTTGTATATTAATACTGTAGTGAATAAAGCTATTCTTGGAAATAGATTTTAAAATATCTAGTTGTGTTCGCGGCTTCTTTCCTGAAATATAAGTTCTCTAAATGAGATAGCAACAATCAAGCGAAATTCAACGCTATTTCTAAGGACCGAAGACTTAAAAGTTGGAGCAAATTTTAAAATACCATAATATGCTACGAACGTAGCTGTGAATAGTAATTTCTTTGACCCATACCAAAGCCCACCTAATTTTAAATTTGAATATATATTTTATCCGATTTCGAAATAAAGAAGATGTTATTCGTCTACATGTTTAGTTGTCTACATGGTAAAGTCCGGTGAAGTTATAAAAACCTCGTTGTTAGCATTATTCCATCTATACTAATATAATAAAGAGGAAAGGTTTGATTTTTTGTTTGTGTGTTAGAAATGAATAGGCTTCAAATCTACTGGACCGATTTCAAAAATTCTTTCACCTTTAGAATGATACATTATCCCTAAATGACATAGGCTTTGTTTCATCAAAATCGGTGTAGTAGAAGCCAAGTTACGCAGGCGAAGCTGAGTGAAATTGTTAGTTTAAGATAATGTTCACGACTACTCAGCTCAAAATGATTTAGATGATTCTTTTCTCGAAACGTAGGCTACGATTATGAGATAGTCCCTTATGCCAAGATTCGATAGCAAATGTATGCATTACTAGCCGACCCGGCCAACTTCATATCGCTTAAAATTACTAACAGTTTGTATACGGAAAAAAAATAATGTATTGCTTTTCCCGGCTGACGAAACAAAATTCACGAAGAACGCAGTGTGAAATTCGGCGATAATATGCAGTGTTTTTCGTGTAACGTGGAAAGTGAAACTAGAAGTCAATGAACGTATAAGAGAAATATGACGGTAAATTTCTGTCACACGTCGATAAAGAAGTGTCAGTTCAACGTGACCAAAGCCACATTAAACATACAAGCAACTGCTGTACGCCATTGAAAGGAGGATAGCGGAGTTCACATAAGAGCACGTCCTGATGTCTCACCACTAAAAGATGCTGCATCCACAATTTACACGGATAGAATACAAAGATCTTTGTATGAATGTGTGTGTCGGTGTAACTTGTATACACCCTGACTTTTTAATCACCATCCAAATTTTAATATGTTGACCTTAAGTGAAAATAATTAAATACGTGTATTTTCTTTTAGTTTCCCTCAATACTAAATATTAAGATATGACATCGCAAAATATTGATGTTTATGGGCAGCGCGCGCTCCGTACCTACTCGCTTAGTGCTCTGACATGCTAGATAGCTACCTGCTAGATACCTATTTTTTTTCATAAATGGACTTATCTTTAGATACTTTATGCCCAGAAAAAATTTGAATGGTGATAAAAAAATCTTTGCTGTATATACTTAAGATTTCTCTCAATAAATCACATTAGAACCTTGGTTCTTGTCTCATTTACCATCCTCTCAAAGTGGCGAAGACACCTTTAAGTCCTCAATTGGTCAAGTGAGCCTGCTTGATCTGCTTTGAGAATATCACCACTTCCTTACCTCCTATCCTACAAGTAGGGTTCCGTCTTCTACCGTAGGTCTATTGGTACAGACATCCCGCACTTATCTATATAAGTATATATTAAACCTTATGATAGGGCTAGGGCTGGCAGGCATCTAGGGTCTTAGGGACATAGGGTGCTAGGTCTTTAGGGTCTCCTGACATAGGGTATTCTGTTCCGTATCACCAACCTCATGGTGGTCGGTTGCGTGTCACTTCAACGTTGGAATCGCGATGTGGTAATGAAGTTGGAATCGGTTTTTGCAGTTTTACTACGCTTAATCTATTTTATCTTACAATACTACATCATGATACAATGTTTTCTTATTGCTGTCATCAGTGCTTGCCGTTGATGTGTTCCGGTTCGGAAGATAAGGTAGTTAGTTACCTTTTACCTTTACTTTTGCTCGAGGCCTTTATACCCCGGCCTCAGGTTGGCAACGCACTATTACCACCTTTGGCGTCTCCAGGCGGCGTGAATTTCTTACCATCAGGAAATCTGTCTACTTGTGTGCCTTCCAATAACATAAAAATAAAATGTATTTTTTGTCGCCTCTGTGGTCTAGCTCTCCAGGTGTTGGACTTGACTTCATGAGTCCCCGGGTTGAATTCCCGGGTCGGACAACAAAAAGAAAAATTTGGTTTTTCTAATAAAAAAATGTTGCACGGAATTGGATATGTGCCCAGTTGGCGATAGTCTTGCCTACCTATCACATTTTGGGACTTAGTGTCTTCAGCTAGTCGTGAGTGCCCTGGTTGTGCCTCTGCCTACATTTCGGGGATATGAGCGTGAAGATACTTTTTTTTATTTTAAGAAACGAAGTACTCGTCACTCTTGCTAGCTTACGAATAAATAAAGTCTGGTACATTTAGTAGAAGCTTAAATCCATGACTGGGAATTCGGTAACTGTACAGACGAGGCCAAGCGATTACATTTATCTTTTTTTCCAATTTCATTATATAAGTACGTTGTTAGTCGTTCTTTTTCTGAAAGGAACGTCCATTATTTATATAAAGTACTTTTTGTCATTTTGCGATCCCCATTTAGTGAGATATCGTGATATAATTTGCAACTAGGATTGCCAACACTTGAAAAAAACAAACCAGAGAGTTTTAACCAGTCGACTGCAGGGGTGGAGTTACGAAAAAAACTTTGTTATTTGTGATTTTTATTTCGAATTTATAGTAATTTTAAAATTTATTTGTTTTATTTTCTTTGCTGCTTTCAAGCAGCATCTAGTCTCTGCCGAGAGTGTAATATAGGCAGATGTTGGAGGGAGGGTAGTGGAGTGCAAGACTCAGGGCAAAGGTTGCAGCTTTAATTTTGTTAATTTATGATAGTAAGCTTCATTTCAGAAAAAAGCCGGAAATATTATTGCATCCCGGAAGCTAGGGAGATTACCATTGTTACCGGATTCTCTCTGGTATTCCGGGAGGGTTGGCAACCCTAAACGCAACCAGTATGGGTTGCGACTCTCAAGTAAAATTTTTCAAAATTGATGTTTTGGCATAGATGCGGTTTATTCAAAAAGAACGCAAATTCAGTTTTTAGTTATTTGAAATTAATTATTCAAAATTCAAATTAAATAATGAATAATTATTTAAGGATACTGAGAAAGTAAACTAGTTGGTAATTATTACAGTGTGCGGTATTCGGAATATCTCAATAATATTGTCTGCGATTTGGCCATATTTTAGTTATTTATACTATTTGTTCACTCAAATACCTATCGTGATCGTTAATACAATCTTGGCATTTATACCATTTTCTTAAAAATAAATTAACGAGATGTTTGTCGTTATAACTATCTATATTGATGATATTTTCATACGGAAAACTCATCTATATATCCTATTAATATTATAAATGTGAAAGTTTGTATGTATGGATGTTTGTTACTCTTTCACGCAAAAACTACAAAGCCGATTACGATGAAATTTGGTATGTAGGTAGCTGAAGACCCAGAATAACATATAGGCTACTTTTTATCCCGGAGTTCCCGCGGGATTGGGACTTACGCGGGTGGAACCGCGGGGCGCAGCTAGTTTAAAATAAAGTCGTGTTACACCAATTATAACTCAAGCGCGGCTTAACCGATTTGGCTAAAAATTGATAGTGAGATAGCTTAGAACCAGGAGACAGACACAGAATACTTTGGATATCGTTCCACTGTGAGAAAATTAGATAAAAAAAAACTCACCAAAGTGAACTGGTGAAACGGTGTTCGGCGGTACCGGTTCACTAGTATATACTCGTAATAAAATTTGACACATTATTATAATCACCTGTGTGGTCTAGCGGTCCGGCGTCGAACTCGATTTCTTGAGGTCCCGGGTTCGATCCCCGGGTCGGGCAAAGGAAAATGTGAATTTTCAATTTTCTTATAAAAATAATGTTGCTCGGGATTGGATATGTACTCGGTTGGCGATAGGCTTGCCACCTGTCACATTTTGGGATTTAGTGTCTTAGGCTAGTCGTGGGTGCCCTGGTTGTACCTCTGACTACCTCTTCGGGGATATGGCTGAATATTTACTCATATTAAAAAAATAATTTCATCAAAATCGGAAATTCATAATAAAGTAAGTTTATGTATTATAACAATTCGCGCTAATAGCGGTTGGAAACTGAAACTGCGGACTCAACTTAGTATAGATATAACTTACATAACTGGTACAAAGCCGAAAAACTAAGATAGCGAAGGGAAAAGACACAAAGGACGAAGTTATCTCAAAGAGATTGCCCCCAACTAACCCGATAACACCAGCGAAATCTGGGTGAAACTTGCCTTTGTTTTAGATAGCTAGTCATTCCCCGCGGCTTTAAAGGAGACTCGTCAAACTGACCTTTTATTTAATAAAATATTTGTAGATATTATAATAGACGGATATATTTTTTGTGTATACATAAATACATAGGCGCCAGCAGCAGGGTGCAAGGGGGTTCAAGTGCACCCCCCTGTCAGTAAAGAAAAGATAGAAAAAAATACCTAACTGAACTTGCGGGAGAGTAATGCTTTTCGAGACTATGTATGTATTTTTGTGTTCGTATGTAAATATTTATGTAACTATACATGTTTATTTCGATGTTTTATATTGGTTAATAGTATGTATAGATGGAGATATACCACCCTGAAAATAATCTTGGCGACTCCCATGCATAAATATACCCAATAATAAAGCTGGCAAGTGCGAGTCGGACTCCCTTAACGGGTTCTGTAGTAGCAATTATGATAAAAAAGTTCTTTCAGTCAATACACAACCATTTTCAGCGTTGGTGTTACAATACCTATAAAAAACCTGCTTTCTAGATCTCGTTCAAAGTAACTTTCGGTGAAAGTTACATCATATATAAGATTTTTATAATTTTATCGTTCTTTTATTTTAGAAGTGGTAAATGTACCAATTTGGAATTGTCTATCGCACAAACTGTCCAGTTTAGAAAAAAATTATAGTAAAAACCTCAATATCATTTTAAAAAACCTATCCATAGATATCCCACATTTATGGATTGGATGAAAAAAATGCGGTTTAATTCTGAATATGGGTAATCCCCAAAATGTATTGTTATTTTTTTATTTTTACGTGAAAATCTTAATACGATTCACAGAATAGGTACATTTACTTACCAAGTTTCAACAGCAGTGCTTTCATAGTTTCGGAAAAAAATTGCTGTGCCATATGGCTATTTTTATAAGTTGGCTCTCCTCTCATGAGACAAATGTCACAGCCCAAAAGACATTACTGGTGCACACATTTAATAAAAAAGTAAAGTATCTTAACGCCCATATCGCCGAAGAAGTAGGCAGAGGCATAACCAAGGCACCCACGACTAAGTCCCTCAATGTGATAGGTGGCAAGACTATCGTCAACCGGGCACATATCCAATCCCGAGCAACATTTTTTCATTAGAAAATTGAAAAACCCAATGTTCATTTTTGTTGCCCGACCCGGGATTCGAACCCGGGACCTCATGCAGTCAAGTCCAACAACTGAACCGCTAGACCACATAGGCGTGGTCGTGCATTTCATAAAACTTTTATTATACTCGTAGTATGAGTAGGTAGTCCTGGGTTCATCCGTGTTTTAAAAATGCAAAATAAATACTTGAATAATCATCACAAAGATACCCTATGTTTATTCCCGCTTGTTCAACTATCTCCAAGCCCAATTTCATTAAAATCACTTCAATGGTTTTAAGCGTAATAAACTTTTTTAAATTTTACTGTGGATACAGATTTTAATACCGTAAAATATTTTCAAAGGTGACCCAATAAATGTATCTGCTAGCGCGGATCAGGCATGTTGTGAGGGCAGACAGGCGGAAAAGCATCCGTCATGGACGATGAATTTCAATTTGTATCTCGCGAATGGTATAACCTCATGTTTTTGCAAAAACAAATCGTTTTCACCTGTACCTATATCTAACAGGCTATTTATACTAGTTATTCTTTTGTCTTTGTCTTTGTTTTTGTCAGATGAAAGATTGACAAAGCAGATATACAATGTGAATGTGGATGGATGTAGGAACCCGGGGAGACCAAGGCTGACATTTCACGATCAGATCAATCGGATATTATCCGAGGGTGGTGTCAAGAGTCTCCGAAACCGGCGTGTTTGTCTGAAAAGGGTAATGAATGTGAAGGAAGCAAGACAGGTTTGTCAGGATCGTGAGGTCTGGCACTCGATACTCTCTGCCTACCCCGTAAGGGACTTGGCTTGAAGATATGTATGTATGTATGTATTCTTTTGTCAGGAGAATAAATACCCAGTTTTCCATATAATAGGCGTTCAACATGGATTAAAACATTTGTTCATTGTACACAGTTTTTTAAATAAACACTTGTACTTATCCACTATACACTTTATTTAATAATTTTCGTTACACTATAGCCAACTGGTCACACTTTTTACAGCAACATCGGGGCTTTTAGAGCTAAAGACAAAAATTTTCAAGTGTATTTTTAGCCCTATAGGCTAAGAGCTAAAGGCGAGTAACGAAAAGTATTAAATAAAGTGTATTTTGGATAAGTACAAGTGTTTACTTCAAAAAATTGTGTGTACAATGAAATTCCACCAAGTGCCGACGATAACAAGTATAGATTATATTTGTTTGATTTGCATCCATGTGGAACATAGATTTAAATCAAATTTTGATTTTTGTTCAAACAAAGTTTGCACTAAGGTCACCATGTGAAAGGTGTGATTGGGGCGTAATTACAACCGTCTGGATGATGCTTAATCGTGCCAAGCAATTCATAATCTAAGTTTATATAGTAAGTTTATAAAGTAAAAGTTTATATCTTTAAAAGTTATGATTCTACAGTCAGACACACACACTCACACAGATCTAACTTATATCACTTTGATATGCTTTAAATAATCTACAAAGATTAAGAAACGTAATACCGTAACTTTTAAACTATGATCAGCCACCTCCCAGGTCTACATCAGGTCCTTGTCATCAAGTCCTCGACATCAACACATATGAATAGATCTAGTTAAAACGAATCTAACGAACCCAAACTCGATAGGTTTACCAGTAGGCGTTCTAGGGTTACGTTTTCTATCTTCAGACTCCATCATCAGACCAACTCAGTTGTACCAGCATTCGTTAGTGTTTCACCTGTTAGGTCTCACATATGTTCAAAGTAAATATCCGTAGTGCAAATAATACCCATTTCGATGCTTACAGATAAATTCGCGGGGAGAACTGAACCAGTTTCCGGAAAGAGCGTTTAAAAAAATGCTGCAATGATTGAATGATTCGTTGGCGTAATTGTATCCATTTCCGAGGGATCATACTTTGAAAATAATAAAATAAAATTTGATTAATAATCTGATCTTTTCCTAGTACTTTCTTAAAAGAGTAGTGTCTGGCTCATCTTCACAAAATAAAATATTCCGTCACGGACAAGGTATTCAACTTGTGGTGTAGACAAGGCTTACGTCAAAGCCTTATGTAATATGTATGCTACTATGTATCAACAAAGTGAATTGACTAGAAAAAAAGAAAGATAGACAGGAAAATGTGGAAGAAAATGGGTAAAGCCTGTGCCTCCCGTGCAACTGCTACTGGATACCATCAAACTTTGTTTTAAAAAAAAATTCATGTACATGACAAGTAAAATAAGATAGGTAATGAATTTAAATTAAGGGAATTGGTTTTTTTAATTTTTTTAAATAAATACACTATATTTAATAAAATTTATGTAGGTAGATATTAAAATCATATAAAAATATGAAAACAATTGCATATTAAAATAATATTATTTACACAGTGTTGTATAAAAATCAAATGTGCATGTGAAATTGCATGAATCTTTATATATATAATTCTTCTGTGAGTGTGTATGTCACTGAACTCCTTCTAAACGGCGGCCAATGTTGATGAAAGTTTTTGTGCGTGTTCAAGGGAATTCGAGAATGGTTTAGATTCACAATTTGGTCTCCTGGAAAATGTTTTTTTAATTATTTTTTTAATAATAAGTCGTTGTTGATTTTGGAATGTTTCACATCGGATCCGACAGACTGCGCTACTGTCGAAGCATTAATGTCAAGCGATACGAAGTTTGCTGGGCCAGCTAGTCTTATATAAAAAAATTCAAAAAATAAAACAATGAAATGTTAATAAGAAAACAAACAAGCACGATGTGCTATTTTCGCCGGATCTTCTAAGTTATTAGGTACATTTCAAACTGGCAATAGTCGATACGTTTTAGAATTGTACAAACCCGTCACAAGAACTTAAGAAATTAAAAATATTTTGTTTTTGAATTTTACATTATCCGCTTTTAACTTTTTGGACATAACAAGTAAATGAGTTTGTTCAAGCAAAAAATTACACTTTTGAAATAATTTATAACAAACATGAAAGAGTTTATTCATAGCCGATCGTAGTTTGCGTCAAACTTTTAAAACATTTTACTTTACTACTAGCTTACGCCCGCGACTCCTTCCGCGCGGATGTCGGTCTTCGCGTAATAAACTGAAAAAATAAGATTTTTTTTCTACGTATTTTTCCAGGATAAAAAGTATCCCTTTTTATGCCCAGGATAATAGGGTAAAATTATACCAAGTTAGTTTTCACGTGATGCCTGAACATACAGACAGACAGACAAAAAAAATTTAATCACAGATTTGGGTTTGGTATCAATCCAGTAACACCCCCTGCTATTTATTTTTTCAATATTTTTAATGTACAGAATTGACCCTTCTACAGATTTATTATATTATGTATACATTATTTAATGAACGTGGCGGAAGCTAGACAGGTTTCCAAGGATCGTGACTCCTGACATTCGATATTCTAAGCCAAATCTTTAACCGTCATATGAATAAAAACAGACTTCAAATCTGTAACGCGGTGTAAAGGATGTAATCGTACCAAGGGGTTCTCTGGTCTATGTGTATTATTTGATGGTTAAGCACTGGGAGTACAGAAATGTATGTATGTATAATTAGAATTAACTTTAAATCAATGTTATGTGAGGAAATCCACTCTCAAACCGTAAACGTCCTTACTATTCTTTACTTTTCTATACTTACACATAAGTTTAATATGTTACGGTATTAAAATAATATCTTTGATTGACTTACCTTACTCAAGTATTTTTTGTCCAGAGATTAAAAAGAAAAGAAAACATCTAATGGACAGAAAATGCTAAAAACTAACATCCTTCTCTTCTATGCAATCAGGCAGAGTGAACCCATCCCACTAGGTTATCATATATTTTGTTTTCGAAAATCCAACGAAAAAAATCAGTTTTATTTACAAGCACGGAAATCAATACATTATTTTCCAATTCACATTCATTTCTTTTGTTTAGCTTTTACAATTTACGTGTGTAGCGCGTCCCACTAATAAATTATTTGCTATCCTTTTTGTTACAACCATTCTCACAATATCGTAAAAGGGAAAAACGTTTATTATAGTCTGTGCAATTCGATTAGATTTTTTCCAAATCGTGAAAACTTCGTAGCGGCCTTCATAAAACACCAAGAAGCTAGGGTGACAATATTGTTTCTTCCTGGTTTGAGGAATTTTTGAGGAAGCTACAATTGGGTTTTAACTTTGGAACAGTCTTCCTTACACGTATTTTTCACCAAGTTTTAACGAAGGGATTTTAGGAAGGTCAATGAAGCTTTAGAAGTTTTTGAGTAAAAATAGAACATAATGATGGTATTTTTAGTGCGCATTCTCAGCTCTAATTTTAAGTTATCGCTACCAGTTTACAATGACAGTATTAGAAAGAGAAAAAATACGTGTAATGCTGACAGATTACATTGTAAATGACTTTTCTACATACTTTTAATCTATTCCTCAAAACAATGGATTAAGAATATAACGAGTTGACATATTCGGACTAATCTGACATGCCTAAAATGCCTAATTCAATCTCTTTTCTTTTTGTTACATTGAAAAAAGATAGCACACACTTACATTAAGTTTAGTTAGTGGTTAGCAGAATAACTACCAATATGTTATATTTTTATTGAACTTAGTCGATGTTTAAGGAAATAACTTTAAGTACGTTTAACACTCGTTAGTAACTGGTGCACATGACCTCGCATACGAGATTGAGCGTTCTTAAATTTAGTCAACTGACTGGATTAGATAATGGCGGACGGTGAATGGTTGTATTATATTTAGTTGTGAATCTAGTGGTAAGCTCCTAAGTATTCTTGGTATAGTTGGATAATGTTCAAAATATTATTTTTTAATTTTTTGGTTTTAAAACTTGCAAGACGTAGATTATACTAATCCAAAAAATATGTTTCGCTTACATTTAATCAGAAGTACCTCTAAGTAAAGAAAAGTTGAAAAAAAAACTTACCATAACTTGAAATTACTTAGGATATGCAAGAAATAGGACTGACATACCCAGATGAGTGAAAGTGCCTTAGACTAAAGATTTGAAAAAACAAATCTCAAAAGATGTTGTAAAACATGTAAGCATTGTCACCCTACAATAAACCGCTGCCTACCGATCGTTTCCGACACTACAAAGCGCTTTGAACCGAATAATTTACGAATCTTTTCTCGAAAGCCCCATCTTATTATTTTATACTCTACTCCATTGAAATAAGGGCGGTATTTGAGTAGATGTTAATACAATTGCAAATTTCAACTTGAGAACAGCCACACTGAAAATCCTTTTATATGAAATAGAGCTCGCATACTCGCAAATATTATATTGAGTTTGTGTGTTTAGCCGACTGTGCAGGCTAATGCACGGACAATATCGAAACTCCCGACGTAATGCAAACAACCAAATTGAAACAGTTTAATTGAACAATCATAAAACACTAGGAAATAATTTAACAGCGGGACGTGACTACCCCACCGCCTTCTAGTGGTTACTGGATTATTACATAAATAGAGTTCTTCCGAAATAAATGCAATCTTCACTACATAGTATAAAACAAAGTCGCTTTCTCTATCCCTATGACCCTTTGTATGCTTAAATCTTGAAAAATACGAAACTGATTTTGATGCTGTTTTTTAAAGATAAAGTGATTCAAGAGGAAGGTTTATATGTATATTTCATAACCGTGCGAAGCCGGAACGGGCCGTTAATTTATTTTATAAAAGAGAGCCTTAAGAGCAATTTATAGCCTAGGCCCAAGAGTTTCCCTGAGAGAGCAATGAGAGCACTACGGAAAATCTGTGGTGTAAAGCTCGCTGACCGCATTCGTAACAGTGAGATCCGAGAAAGAGTGGGATTGAAAGAAAGTGTTGGTGTTAAAATGCGAAAGGGCATGCTCCGCTGGTTCGGTCATATAGAAAAAATGACAGATGAAAGATTGCCAAAGCAGATATACAATGCGAATGTGGATGGATGTAGGTATCCGGGGAGACCAAGGCTGACATTTCACGATCAGATCAATCGGATATTATCCGAGGGTGGTGTCAAGAGTCTCCGAAACCGGCGTGTTTGTATGAAATGAAGGAATGAATGCGAAGGAAGCAAGACAGATTTGTCAGGATCGTGAGGTCTGGCACTCGATACTCTCTGTCTACCCCGTAAGGGACTTGATAAAACTACTAAGATATGTATGTGTATGTATGTGTTGATTATTAATTTAAAACAAATGTGTTATAGGTACACTGTGTCAATACAAGGAATAAAAATAATCTTTCAGTGCATGTGTCTCGTCTTTACAGAGTAAGGCATTCTTTGGGGTCAATGTAGGTATACGGTTTTACAATAAACTTCCCGATTATATGAAAGACCTTCCAATTAATAAATTTGAGAAATGTGTTAAATGGAAATGATATGGAAAAGGTATATCAATTCTAAATATATAGATGACAGATAAGAACGCTTGGGATTAATTGCTCCTCATGTCAATTTCTAATAAATATAATGTGTATACTTTAATTATTGTATACATATTTTAAAATAAGGAAAAAAGACAGACCCACTGGGTTTCTTGCTGGATCTTCTCAGTATGTAGCCGCGTTCCGATCCGGTGGTAGATTTATTATTTTAGTATTATATAGACGCGTCAAAAGTGCCTTTTGTAGCATAATGTGATTTTTTTTTTAGTTTAAATTTGAATGCAGTTATATCTCAGTGGTAGATTGCTGTGCAGGAGCTCGTTAGATTGGTCGTCACTTAGGTAAGTATGACGAACTGAATAATGCGATATGCAAAGTTGGAGATTGGTTCATAGTTAACAATCTTCTTTTAAATGGTAACAAAACTTTTATTAGATTTGCATTAGATTTTCAATGGCCAATGGCCAATGGCTAGTAGATACCAATGTACAACTAAATGGATCTGGTAAAAGGCGTAGCAATTGGTAATAAATTACAATTAAATATCTACTTAATTCAGCAGTAGGTATTTGCAGTTGAAATAATAAGAACAAATTTTGCAACGGCCCGAATTAATAGGAAATATTTTCATAGACACTTACTATTCTTTACTTTTCTATAATTATGCATAAGTTTAATGTGTTACGGTTGTAAAGTTACATCTATGTACCTATTTAGTTTTGTAGAGTAAATTCCTTGGTACAAAAACATAATGAGCTTACCTTACTCGGGCGGTTTTTTATCGAGAGATTAATAAGAAAAAAATACATCTAATGGAAAGATAAGGCTAGCTTAACAAACTAACATCCTTCTTTTTTATGCCATAAGGTAGAGTGAATCCATCCCACTATGTTATCACATATTTTGTTTTCGAAATTCCAACGTAAAAATTTCCAGTTGTATTTACAAACACGCAGATCAATACACTATTTTCCAATTCTCTTATGGGATTCTTCTTTGAGAAATTTCTGCTGACATAATTGTATTATATTTTTATTACCAAAAAGAGCTATTAGATCTCTTTATAATCTTAATGGGATTGCCTCCGAGAAAAATTTAAAGAAATAAATAGTTTAACCTTCAGTGCTGAATACATTTATGAGAATCTAATGTAAAAATGTGATGTTCACGATATAAATACGAGAAATAACAATAATCTAATAGTATACAAAACTCGTCTCCAAAAAACTAGTAAATCCTTTTTGGGTCAAAGTATGCGTTTCTACAATAAGCTGTCCACTGTTATTAAAGATTGAAAAATGTATAAAAGTAAAATTATGTTAGAAAGCCTCGCTTTACAAGGTCGCAGAGTATTTGGAAGGCGAACATGCTTGGGAATGGAGATATCAATCTCGCATTGCAATTTATAATACTTTTTATATAAGTCAAAATAAATTGAAAATTATCTTATAGTTATTTAATATATATTATATATTAAAATATAAATTTAAAATAGATTTAATTACGTAGATCTATACAAAGATTCTTGTAACGCGCCTATATAATTCTAAAAACTACCACCGGATCGGAATGTGGTTACTCACTGAGAAAATCCGCCAAAAGAAAATCAGCGGGCTTGTCTTTTTTCTTATAAATCTAATTTACAAAAGTTTATTACATTTATAATTAATTTGTAGAGACTAGTATGAGGAGCAATTAATCCCAAGCATTTCTGTCTTTTAAATATTCTGAAATCTTATAATAACCCCTTACCATACAACTTAAAAACGTATAACTTGGCCCATGAAAGAATAACTGATTCTGTGGAGACGAGTCTTATGCACAACAAGATTGTTTTTATTTATTGTGTTTACAGCATGTACATCACAATTTTTCTTAAACAAACTCATATTTTTATGGACATATAACAAGTTTTCAAAAACATATTGAAAAGTCACCGTTAGAATATTTATATTTTTAAACTTTTTCAAAAGAAAACTCTTGGGCCTAAGCTATAAATTGCCCATATAGCCCTCTTTTGCAAGAAAATATTGTATTTACCTCAGCCGGGTTTCGACAGAGAAGAATGCCATAAGACATGACGCTGTGGAAATAACTAAAATAAACAATTCTAGCGGTGTTGACATCTGTTAACTGCCTTATTTTCTTAACAGCTTAAGCTGCTGAGCTCAATTTGATGGCGAGTTTTGTAATGGGCGGGTCCCATTGTAACTTTTTATCTATAGTGATTCCGAAATATGTGGTTGAATCTACTAGTCCAGTTTGTTCCCATTGAGTTGTACATTGGTATCTACTGGCCTTACATTAGGCATTGAAAATTTGATATAAGTGTATCAAATTTTGTATAAGTGTATCATTGTAACTTTTTATTTATTGTAAATTTTGTATAAGTGTATCATTGTAACTTTTTGAAAATTTGATATAAGTGTATCAAATTTTGTATAAGTGTATCATTGTAACTTTTTATCTATTGTAAATTTTGTATCAGTGTATCATTGTAACTTTTTATCTATAGTGATTCCGAAATATGTGGTTGAATCTACTAAAGTTCCCGTCACGAGAAGCTATAAATTATGTAAACAAACGTTCGGGAGTT
>NJDD01007461.1:6156-18766 GCA_002245505.1 Calephelis nemesis
TGTATTCTAATTCAGCGGCCTCAGCCTCACACATGTGGCTTTAATTTTAATAAAATGCAATATGTAATATTGTAAGACAAAGCCGAAAAAATTAGAAAGTAAAAACTTAAATTGTCCCAATTGCTTTATCTACCGTCTTGATACATTACACACGAAAACTTTATATTAAAAATACAGGTGAGGCTCGCGTGAGTTTTACTCTTGCTTTAAGTGTTCATGGTATTACTAGTTATTTCTCGCGGCTTCGTCCTTGTTTTCTTCAGGATCTCGTTGAGAGAACCGAATTGAAATTGGCCTATGTGTCAATTCAGCTCAAAGTCTATCTGTGTTTTACATTTCAGTCAAATCCTTCCAACGTTTCGAGCGTGAAAGAGTTTTTTCTTTTTATTCACATTTATATTATACTAGTAAGATTTAAAGTAAGCATGTCTTATTTGAATAAAAATAAGCACTGTGTGCTTTTGCCTATTACAGATCGCTTTATCATTTTTATTTTCTAATAAAAATATCGCCACCCAGAATAGAATATATGCCCGGTTAGCAATAGGTTTTCCACCTATAGCACTGTGGGACTAAGTATATTAGGCTAATCGTTGTTGCCGTAGTTGCACCTTTGTCAGCTTCTTTGTTGGGGGTTCGAGCCTGAAACCTAGTTAAATTTATAATACAGCTGCTTCTGTACAACTGGAATAAATCAGAAACTATAAATTCCTTTCCGGAGCAGTAGCAGGTGCTAGTCCCGAAGGAATGTTGCAACGCATTCTATCGACTGCCATCTACCTATATAAGACTGTCTGATTTATCTTATTTTAAGAAAGTTAATCAAGATTAAGTGTTCAAATACACAAAGGCCGCAAACTGGTTCATCCATCCATCCAGTTTTGCATCCGGGTAAATTTCGACATCTACCTATAACTTTTTCTATTACGATTATTATGTGGACGCAAATTGGCAATTTTAGTAAGCCTATAATAATGGTAAATAAAAATAAATTAAAACCCCATCCTTATCACATATTTCCTTCTAATAAAATAAAGGATCAAGTTAGAGATAAGATGAGTTCGCGTCCACCGTCGACGCAAACTGGCTGATTCATAAAATTGGCGTGCCAGTTCGCGTCTACCTCATTTTACTTTTTAACATACAATAATCAAAACCTTCATTATTTTTATTCTTATATTCAATTTCAAGGTCTAGGAATAAATGCAATCTTTGAATAAGCTTAAAATATTGAGAAATCACGTATGAAACACACGCCGGCTCACTATTTTTTTTACTAAAATTATAGATGTTTGCACACTTATTTTGCATTGCTAAGATTTATTATTTTTTAGACAGGAAAAGTTATGCGAACGGTTTTTTTGTCTGTGTATGTGTGTTTCTAATATAATGTATTATTGGCAGAAACTACTTTTAATTTTCCTAGTTCGTAGGTACACTTATTTTTAAGAGTTTTTCAAACGGTGTCCGCGAAATGGAACTGAGTGGTGGATGCGAACAGGCGCACTACCCTATTGCTGTTTACTATTGTCTAATCGTCAACGTCATAAATCATGTTATTAATATATCTCGAAAATCGTAATACGTTTGCGAAGTTGCCAACTCGCAGAAGCATCAGCGCGGAGCGCGGGCGTCGCGTTTTTCAAGTCGGCCGAAATCGACGAATCACAAAAGAGCTCAGCAAAACAATGTAAAAGCGGCAACGTCGCTTTATTACCGGTATTATAACGTTATTTATTGAGTTATAATTTCGTTCTGATTTCGTTCTGTTAATGTTTTCCGTTACGTTAACTATCAATAGAGACCGTCGTATTGTAACTAAAATAACGGTATTTACCGGTAAAAATTAGAGGTATCTGATAACGTTTCAAATCCCTGCTTATTTGTCTCCACGCCAAGTCCCATAGGCGGTAGGCAGAATGTCGATTGCCAAATGTCACAATTCTTGAAGACTTGCGTAACTTCCTTTACATTAGATATTCCTTGTCATATTATATTATCATTTTATTCATTGTATGTAGGCGTAGCTATGACTTTGCTTGGTAAGATAACTTTTTGTTTAAGATATAAAGGCAAACAGGTCACTGGCTTTTATATAAATAACAAGTAGTAAAGAAGTAACTTATGTGCGTTACTTTTTTCTTAACCAAGTGGAGGCCATTTTGTAAGGATTGCTTATTTTCTACGCATATTTCAAAAAAAAAAATTCTGATGTAACAGGAGTTCAAAAAATCAGTTCAGTTTAAAATAAAACAGTATTAAAAGAGTAAAAAAAGATAATAAAACAGTATTAAGTGTATATGCTGTAACGAGCGTTTAAAGATTGTTTAACTTTTACCAGAGATAAAATATTGTATTTCCTTTGCTGCTACTGTAACTAATAGGAAGGCTGCATCTTTCTAGAGAAACAAAATGATAAATAAAACTGGTACTTAGTGTACTTGTAACTTTTTTGTTATTATTATTAACTCTTTATTGTACACGACAGATAATAAATAATAAAGTATAAAAAAGCAAAAGTACATAGCTTAAGCTTATCTCTAATGAAATAAAAATTCTTCCAGTCTACTCGTTGAAGGAAAATTATAACTGAAATGAGTAAACAGATATGTAAAGTAAATACTTACTATACCTACGTACACACATAAATAAAAAAGAAAGATTATGATTAAGTATTAAAAATATTTTTGCCTCACTCACTCGTCTCTGTAGTCTGGCGATCCCGGGTTCGTTCTCCGGGACCGACTACAAAAAAAGTGTATTTTTCAATCTAATAAAAGTAGCGTTACCTGGTATTAGATATTTGCCCGGTTGACGATAGGCTTGCCACCTATCAAATTGTGGTATTAAGTGTCGTCGGTTAATCGTGGGTACCGTGGTTATCTCTGCCTTCCTTATCAGTGATGTGGGCGTGAAGACACTTTAAAAAAACTTGTACACATTATGTTGGCATACCGGTTTTTCTAATTATTGTATTCTCAGGGTAATAAGTTTACAAAAACATTTAATTTGTTGATTCATTTTTCAGTAACATATAAACACTACATAACTCAACACGTAAAGAGCTTAAGGTATGGTAAGGAAATGCTGTTTAACTTTTACTTGAGAGAATTCAAAAATCTTGCACTTCACACAGGCCATACAAAAGAATTAAAAGTTTCACAATAATGAGTGTGGATAGGCAGAGGAATGACACATAGGGTACCGCAGCAGAGAACAAACATTCGAACGACTAAAACCCGGGCCCCATAATCAAAAAACCGTAAACCGCCAGTATAACCACTTGTAGTTTGCTTAAAAGTAAATTTTGTTCATAGTTATACAAAATGTTTAAAGTTAATAATTGAAAACGAACGACTGTAGTAAGATTTTGTATTATTCGTACAAAAAAAACAATTTGTAAGCAAAACGACTCGTTTCTTGCAAAGGAACCGGGCCTAATTGAATTAAAGTATGTGAAAAGCTAAAAGAGCTATGAATGTAATTAAAAGAAAATGAATTAATAAGAATTTTGATCAGGAATCAAAGAGTGTAAAATTGCTTACGTTGTCTCTGAAGCCATGTAAACTTTCCAGAAAATGTGGTATTTTTCCAAATATGGCATGCGAGAATTGTACAAAAGTAACTTTCACATTGTCATTACAGCGGAATCATATTGGCAACCAATACTTAAACAAAGGAGCCGTTTGAGTCCTTACTGATATTGTAAAAAGATACCGCTGTTAGTTTTCCTCTTCGTTAAAATTCAAGAACTCAGTTTCCCTCTTTAAAACATTTAAAACTGAAGAAATTATCTACATCAAAAAGTTCTCTTACCTTCGTATCAAATGAACTATTCACAAAATTTAATTTCCGCAGACAGATCGAACAATTTCGTTCACTGCGGTAACCATAATTGGGTCACCCCGACGGACAATAGACGTTATTTTGACTAGATTTCTTGTTCACTTTCCATTTGGAAAAACTGAATTTTGGTATTTGTTCTTTCGTAGAAAACATATCTTTCAATTTGCTTTTTGTTGCTTGTAATTTGTTTTTTGTTTATCTGTTGCTGAAAGTTGTGGTATATGGGTGTTATTATGTATTAAGCATAATCCTGTTTCTATTCTTCACTGCTTTTAATGCATGAAAAACTGTATTACTTTGGTTCCTATATATAAAAGAATAAACAAATTTTGTGAAGAAGTTAGCTTAAAAAACTTATTTCACAAACTAACAAACTAAGCCAAGTTTGGCGTTGGCAGATAGCGAAAAAGTGATAAGACCGCCTTAAAGTACCAGATTACTTTAAATAATAAAATATTTTAACTGTGACAGTATCAAACATCGTAATGGTCGCCTCTGTGGTCTAGTGGTCCAGGTGTTTGACTTGATTTCGTGAGGTCCCGGGTTCGATCCCCGGGTCGGGCAACAAAAAGAATATGTGTTTTTTCTAATTTTCTCATAAAAAATGTTGCTTGGAATTGCATGTGCGCCCGTCGGCGATAGGCTTGCCGATTTTGTGTCTTTCTACACATTTTCTTTTACGTTATATTTTTTATAGTTTTAGCAAACTACGATTAGTAATATTTCTTAATTGTTAAGTGTCAGCTCTAGTTAGAGCTTAAGTTTAGCCATAACTTGACATTACTTAAAATTCTGTCACTCAAATCCTCATAACTACAAACAATTGAAGTTACTAGTCACAAGGGTTTAATCAATAGTTCAATTTACGTAATACTTTAACCTCATTGTTTGATGAACAAAGACTGGCGGGACCTTTCACACTGACAATTACAGACTACGGATGCTATGTACGGATGTCAAGTGACACAAGAATGAACGGTGTGAATGATTGGAAACGGATGGTCCAATATCCATGTCTGACTAGAAATTGCTAATCATAGACTATGTAAATGTAAACTATCTACAGAGATTTCAAAACTATTTTGTTTCATAGACAACTATCACAATTTTGCTGGATGCGGCGGATCTCTGGCATGGTCGGGGTGCATTTGCGTGGCCCCATTTTTTGTCACATACAACGTAGACCCCCGTCGAGTCTCTTTTGAACCCTAGGTGTCCAACTGGATCACTTTGGGAATTACTTATCTACATTATACGACATAGAATCATTACGATTTTCGTCATCTGGGGTTTAATAAAGATGCTTCAAGATGTATTTTATTTGTTTGGTATAAATTATTACTCTAGCGAATGCAATGTAATGACTCTTTACAGTGCATGAAATGTATGCATATTAAAAATATATATGAAAACTAAATAACACACAAAGGTGACCTTAGGGTCTTGTCAACAATCTATTTTAAGCCGTCTTTACAAATCACGCTTCACTGATTTCATTAACACTCTTTATTTTCCATTCATTCTACTAAATTGTCGACATATTAGGATTTGCAACAAAACAAAAGTAAGTTATATTAAGTACTAGCGGCCCGCCCCGGCTTCGCACGGGTATAAAATATACATATAAACCTTCCTCTTCACTCACTTTATCTCTTAAAAAAAGGCATCAAAATTCGTTGCGTAGTTTTAAAGATTTAAGCATACAAAGGGACATAAAACACATGATCTATATTTCTAAGAGAGAACCATCAAAATCGCTTTACTACTGTAACTGTAATCGCGTACTGTAATCGCGTAACAAACAAAGCAAACATGTCGAATTGAGATTCTCCATTTTTGGAGTCGTTTAAAAAGTAAAAAATAATAATTGTTTATTCCTATTATGTTGCCTAATTAACCGTAATGAAAACAAATTATTAAGATTATAGATCACAAGTTTTTTATGTACAGTTCCACCGATATATGTGCGTTTTGTTTGACGAACAAAAGCTGGGACTTTTCACACTGACAATTACAGACTACGTTTGTCAAGTGACAAAAGAATGAACGGTGTGAGTAGACTGCTAAGGGATGGCTTAGTGTCCATGTCTCACCATCAATTGCGAAAGACTAAACCTACTGTAATAAAGCGTTGTTATTGTGCTAAAATGCTAACTTTTTTTTCTTTATGTTATATTTAATTAAATTCAATTCAATTCGTCGTCTTTATTTCGTAGGTACCTACACCATTCGTTACACTTGAATTACGTCAACAGTAAATTATCTAAAATCAAATTTTAATATTTTTGACAAGCACATACAGTAATTAAATGACAGGCCACTACAGTATTTCAAAACACCTAACATCAAACATTGCAAAAAAAACACATACCAAATACATAAATAAATCCTGTCTTAACAGCATCCTAATGTACGACAATAATATAAACAAAACATGAAGTTAGTTAAAATATAATAATAGGTAGACCTGGTTATGATTTTTCCTTAAAAACAAGGAATACAATTTAATAATGTAAGAAATACAAAATATCCGGCAATAATTATAAAATGACAATAAATAAGTAATAATATCGAAATTTAAATTAAAGCATAAAATTTTTATATTTTAGTATTTTGTCAAAAATGTGTGCAATAAATAATTAAATAAGTTAATATGTATTCATCTTTACAAAACTTCCGTTTATATAATTAATAAAAATAAGATGTGACATTTCATACTCACTAATTAATATCGGATTGTCAATAGAAATATGAAAGAAGTTGTATTTTATTTTCTTTCAAATAAATCGTTCTTCGCTCTTGTAGATATTAATTTCATACTGGTTTAAGTTAGCCTCTGTTTCGACCACCCACTCGATGGGAATTAACTGCTGTTAGACAAATTATGTTAGATGAAACCTATACCATTTAAAATTTACGATATAATTAAGTTCTAAAATATAATAAAAGAGATAAATGAAGCAATTCATGTATCAGAAGTTGAATTTATAATATAAATATTAGCCTTGGTACGGTACCTAATAAAAAGAAATGAATGCAGGATGAATTAATGAATTCGTTTAAGTGTTACTTTTAATCAACCTGCCAAACTTTAATGCAAAAATGATTGTGGTTTTAAATATTGTCATCAAATTTTAATGTTTACTTTTATTTAAACATAGTTTCTATACTTCTTGTAATCGGTGCTTCGTGGAATTCCATTCTGGAAATAATTTATTCACAACACTTGTACTTTCCACAATATGTTTTTTATTTTTATAGTTTAGCTAACCGGTTTCGCTATTCAAGCATTATTAGAATAGCGAAACCAAGGAAAGTAAAAGTATAGTGAATAAATTGTTTTTATAAACATACATTTGTAATAGTCCCCAAAAATACTTAACTTGTTGTCACGATGCGTCGTAACTATTTTAGTACGAGTCATGACTCGTGACGTTACCAGTTCGTGCTTGCGATTGCTGTCGGAGAGAACCGGGCAATGCTTTGTTTACGGTGTATCCACGCATCTAGCATTTTGCGTAGGATAAAAGTTATATTTTTTTTAGTTACTTCATAGATCGAAAATGCTATCGATTCTGAACACTATCTCAAAATTGGTCTGATTCTTTAAATGTAAGCCTGGATAAGTATCATTAGCAATATACTTTACATTTTATTGTACAAAAAGGTGATCTTAAGCGATCTCTACCAGTTAAAAAAAGTAAGTACCAGAAAAAGTTGATTTTTTGCTCTGAATAATCTGTATAAACGTAGGTTTAGTAATTAAAAATATTATACATAAAAATCAATTTGAATTTTTTTTATGTTATAGGAAGGCAAACAAGCAGACGGATTTCCTGATGGTAAGAAATTCACGCCGCCTAGAGACACCAAAAATGGTAATGGTGCGTTGCCAACCTGAACTCAGGATGTTAGGCCTCGAGCAAAAGTAAGTTTACCGGCTACCTTACCCTCCGAACCGGAACATGTCAGGACGTTATGGCGGCAGGAATAGGGAAGGCGGTGGTACCAATCCGGGCGAGTCGCTGCGAAACTCTACCACCTAGTCAGATGTCACGGTGTTAGTGATGATAAGCCTATGCTCGCCTTTTACGAGCTGCCTGGCAAGAAAGGCAGATGGTCTATTCTGCAAAGGAGCCCGGACCAACACGGAGAAGGAGCCCGGACCAACACGGAGAATAAATTAAAAATAAAATATAGTTTAAAAAAATAAAAAACACGCTTTTCAAGCACATCAAACTAAAAACTATAAAAACAATGTTATAACAGTCATAAGCTGTTAGCCCTTACGTAGAGGATACGTAAGGAAATTGTTAAATCCTGGCGCTCCTGATTAGGATAATGGGATAAACTTACTATATTACTCTATTGGCACCAGTTCTTAATAAGTGTACAAAGTTTGAATGAAATCGGTTCTTGGGAAGTGGGAGAAAAACGGGTGTGAGTTACATACATACATACAAACATACATACATACAAACATACAAGTGAAGCTAATAAAAAGCGTGTAATAAGAAAAGTTCAATAAATGTAAATGTAAAACTATCTGTGGTCTAGCGGTCCGGCGTCGGACTTGATTGGTTGAGGTCCCGGGTCGGTCAACGAAAGAATTAGAGATTGTGCATTTTTAATTTTCTAATAAAAATAACGTTGACTGAATATGTACTCGGTTGGCGATAGGTTTGCCACCTATCACATTGTGGGATTTAGTGTCTTTGGCTAGACGTCGTGGATGCCCTGATTGTACCTCTGCGTATCCCTTCGGGGATATGGGCGTGAAGATGATTTGTTAAATCTATCTATAATATACAGATATTAGGTAATTATTACTAACACTCACTGGTGGTAGAGTGCTTGCTGCAACTCGCCCGGAAAGGGATCCATCGCCTTACATATTCCTGCCGCCATTATAGCACTATCATGTTTTAATCCGAAGGGTGGGGTAGTCTACCGACTTGTACAACACTCCAGCCACAAGAAAGTGACGCACCTGTAACATCTATAGTGTCAAGGCCACAGTTATCTTTTAACCTCAGGAGAGCCGTGCCAAGCACACAGCTCTTCTGAGGTCAAGAGATAACCGCTTAGAGATTTCGGTATCTTGTCACATATTAGAAAAATCTAATTGTGAATTTTCAAATGTTGCATTTTTACCGTATTTTTTATTGCTTTAAATAAACAAATATACCTCCATACTATACATATATGTATTGAGTAAGAGCTAGTGAACTAAAGTACTAACGGCCAATTTCTAAAACGCCAATCAATTTAAATCTACGATTTAGCTCTATGTGATTCGCTACGTAAAAACTGATTTAAAAAAATGTTGAAACACACAACAAAACAAAAAAAAACAACTGAAAAAGTTTCAGTATAACAATACAATCGCCACCTGAAAAAAGTTTCAATTAGGCTAAAAATACTAATTAACAAAATGATCCACCATTTATTGAATTCATTTGTTACAAAAATGTGATAAATGAAGAACCGCTCTACCGATTTTATGCAAACTGCATATAAACCATCTACTTAATTGTCCGAACAAAGTCTAAACATTTGGTTTGGATAGGTGAGCCCGTTCTTGAGTTATAAATTTACAACGGAAATTGACATTGATTTTTATGTATATACTCGTAGATAGATATATGATTATAAAGAAGATAGTCAAAGGAATACTCTCAGTTTCATGCCAATAATCTTATACGAAGTAAAAAGTTAGTTATACAATGAACTTATTGTGTATCTGGCAAACAGAGGGTTGGCAGACAAATAACCTGCTAACTGGGATTTTTATTCTTATTTGGAGTCGATTCAACAATGTCATTGATATTTGACCTTTAAGAAGAGCAACACCCATCCACAATGTTGAAAGTGTATTGTTATATGTTGCATAAAGTTTAGGGTCAAAGATTGATTCTCAAAAAAGAAGACATCACATACAAAACATACAATTATACCGACTTCCAAAAACGGGGAGATGTTGGAATTCTTAGGTTTCTTAGGTTAGGTGGAATTGTTAGGTTTTGTGTGTTAATCGATTTCTCCGTCATTTTAGAATAGAATTAAAAATCTTTTTTAGAAGAAAATGGTGATCCTATTGCCACCAAATCCTGTCTAGTGATGGAAGCCAAAGGAAGTTCAGGCGAATACTTGATTTTGGTGTATGTTCTTACTAAAATTATGTTAAATATCTTTTATTTTTTTGACTGAATCACATACTTTTTACAATTTAACTCATCTTGTGACATATTCACAGTACAGTCAACATTGGTCTAGTAACAATACACTAAATTAAAAAATTTAAACACGTTTCCATTTAACATTTTATACAACTAATAACATTTACAAATATTTATTATACTTAGAATTAATAATATTTTGTTATCTGAAAAAATACCAAACTTGGCTTAGTCATAGATTTTATTTATGTTACATTAAATGTGACAAGGTATTTGTAAAAACAATCAGCTAATCTATCTATAGGGCAAATGAAATCTGAATTTTTAAAAAATGCACAACCTTTTATTTCCTTAGAAAATAAACTTAACTATGAACAAAAATCATATATATCATACCGAATATTATAATTTTGCAATCAACGATGAATATTTACTTGGGAAGTGATGTTACTTTATGTTTTGAACAATTTTGAAATAAAGTTGTGCATTTATGATAACTCCTGAATAAATTAAATTTCTGTCTCTATAACTCTAAATTTTCCAAAGTTTGACACGGAGCAATATGTATCTCGAAAATTCTCAAACTACAGCAGTTTATCAGTAGATACCTATGACTTTACGAGACTATAGCAAATAGTGAAGAAGAGCCAAGTGATTCTCAGTTTCATACCAATAACCCTTTACAATGTGAAAAGTTAGTCATACAATGGAGTTATTGTGGATCTGGTAAACAGAGGGTTGGCAGACGGGTGCCTGTACGCCTCACTGACTCCTCCCTGTCGGGTATACACGAGTTTGAACTGCCAATTTAAACGTCGCTTTTGTTTCGGCTTCAAGATATACAATGTAAAGCTTAAAGTAAACATATTGTGTACTTTCCCTCATTAAGGATATACCTAGTGTAAGTATATTCATAATAACATTTTTAAGCCAGCGATTAAAAACTGCCACATTAATCGTTTAATTCACGAGATTGGCATTTCTATAGTAGGAAAAACTTGCACAAAAATCAACAATAAAAACGATAATACATAGTTTGATCGAAGAGATATACAGTTGTGATAATTCTACTGCGCACCTTATAAACTTATTTTATATGCATGAGCTTCTTCCAATAATACATAAAGAAAAGGGATGAAGCGTATTATTCAGGTCAGACTAGTCCGGTCATGTCAACTAGTGATTTTTTATCAACGTTTTCCGAGGACTAGATTAAACCTTCTTTTAATTAAAGTCGCTGATACTTGGCTTGGATTTTAAGTTAATTTATTACGTAACTTTAATTATCATGACGTTATATAGTATTCAAGTAATTTTCATAATAAGGAATTTTAATTTTATATTAATTTTCTTGTACTGCGTCAACAAACAGCAAAATCTACAAAAAACACAAACTAAAATAAAATCTTTAAAGTCTCTAAAATCTATTCTAATTATTTTTCAAAAACATGAGATTGTTGGCATTTTGTGTTAAAAGAAGATATTTTCATCGGCTGATATATAGTGATGTATCTATTAGTAGTTAACCTATTAAAGGTAACCACGGAAAACTACATTGTTATAACTTGTCATTGATATGTTGGTATATTCAGTAATTGAGTTTCTTCTACATTATTGAAACTACAAAATCCGATTTCAATTTTATTACGACATCGTTGAGGTAAACAATATGCATATATTTTATGCATAAAATCCAAAACTTGAGTAAAATTGTACGAGTCAACCCCTCATTACTTATTTTCTATAAAAATAACAATTGTAAT
Source organism: Calephelis nemesis (assembly GCA_002245505.1). Classification (NCBI taxonomy): domain Eukaryota; kingdom Metazoa; phylum Arthropoda; class Insecta; order Lepidoptera; family Riodinidae; genus Calephelis; species Calephelis nemesis. The sequence goes on from NJDD01007461.1 coordinate 17,945, forward strand.
TATTATTATTTTGCTAGTGGCGGAGTAATTGAATTATATAAATGCAAAAATGAGGCATATAAACGAATTAATATTCTTATTCTTTAATGAGTTAGATTAAAAAATATGTTTTTATTTTATGACATATACATGTTTTTGAACAACCATACATTAGTGTGACAATATACAACCGTATGTTTACATAATTTAGTTTTATGATTTCGTTTCATAATGCCTACGCTTTTAACATTTTTGTAAGTTCCAAAAAATTTCGTACTACGTAATCCGCTTACAGGATTTCATGATGGAAAATGATCCTATTGAAATATTTATCGTCTTAAGCCATTATCGGCTCAACCGTGATGTTTTCGATTTATTTTTTAAGAAAGAACGATGATTATGTATTTTTTGTTTATGGAGTATTAGGTGATGTAATTTTGATTGTGATATTATCTTTATCTAATTTTATTTTTTTACATATAAATCAATATTTGCATACTGTACTAAAGTACCCGTCATGAGAAGCTGTAAATTATGTAAACAAACGTTCGGGAGTTAACAACATTTGGTTCAAGGGAAAAAGTATTTTTTTAATATTTAGTTATAAATTTAATTAATTAATAATGTAAATATGTATAATAAATTACGTATGTTTTGACAGTTTTTTCGTGGCAAATTGATTTCTTTAGATGTACTGGGTACTGGCTTCATTATACGTTAATACACAATAACAAATAATGGATTAAAAAATTAAAATTAAGGCAACAATTAACAAAACTAACAACAATAACAAAGTGATACTTAACGAAAAGATAAAAAATTAACAATAACAACCAAATCCGC